>JARJEC010032956.1:0-35414 GCA_030264575.1 Tachinus sp. AB-2021
AGATACGTGTGCATACTGCGGAGAAGAGGATAGTCCAGAACATGTGATCTTCATCTGTCGTAGATGGGACGAAATTAGGAGAGAAGCGCAAACAAATATAGGCAGTGACTTAACACCCGAAGTATTAGTATCAAAAAGGAAAATTGGAGGATCATACAACAAATGGTTGTACATATCATGCAAACACGCAAGTCCGACGAACGACAACGTTAACAAAATTGAGGAGGAAATAAACTAAGAAAGAAGCGGACATCAGGATTGAACAAAAGGTCTGTTTTCCTGTAGATATATCGGAAGCAGTTAACCGGGAAAGCGAGGCAAGAAGAAAAATAGTTGTTTTGTATATATTTTTTTTTTTTTTTTTGTATAGATGTAATAATTTTAATGAGGATAATTAAAAAAAAGTAAGTAAGTAAGTAAGTAAGTAAGTAAGTAAGTAAACTAAATTTTTGCCAATTCTTTATATAAGTAGCAAGTAGAATTCAGTTACAGTGTTCAAGTTTATTCTGTTTTTTTGTGAAAATGTCGATAAAGTTCACGGAAATTGAGACTGTAAAGCTTGTTGATTTATCTGTTGATTAGGAGTATCTGTGGAACTTAAGTAGTGCACGTTATGTAAATAGGGACATGATGCATGTCACGGAAAAATAAATGATTAAGAAATAGAGAAAAGTGGCTTTGATTTGTTGAAATAGATTAAAAATTAGAGGTGCACATATAACCAGCAATGACTTGATTGAATCGGCCAAAATGTTAGAGATTAAATAAATTTGGAAATTGCGGGCCTTGAAACCTTAAAAAAGATTCAAGGCTTTTGTTCCTATTTCCCGTAACTAAACAGTTTGAAGTAATTTGTAGCCTACCTTCCGTTTTTATAGCACTCTTATCATCGTATCTTCGCGTTAAAGTCTGTGTTTTACCATGCTCGACAGTTGTTCAATATTTTCTGGGGCCAAGCCAATGAGTCGTATGTGACGTATCACGTCATAAAAGTGAAAACAAAAAGAGCGAATGTCTTATGTTAAAATTTTATGTTATTAGTGTGGTTTAAAGAACTTCAATTCTATGTTAAGCAAACGCTACAATATTCATATTCATTTTTGTGATATTCATAATAATAACGTCGATATCCAATAGATATTTGCGCCGTGTGGCGCGCTGTATTAGCCATTACTACCTTGTGCATACGCTAACACATGAGCCAAAACTAACCCCATTTTCGATGGACATTGGGCAAAATTTGAGGATGGTCTAGGGGAAGTAACAAAGTACAAAGTAATTTCTAAAATTTAAAAAAAATGGTACCGCTAAATTACTGACACAAGTGTCACAAAGTGGGTCATCTCATTTTTAGAATTTTTGAAAGATGTTTGTTGGAGGAGAGTGGGAAAGTGACACACATGTCAACTGTATATCAAAAGATGTCCCCTTAAAAATAGAAATTGACGTATTCGGGTTTTCTTTTTTCGTCCAGATTTTCTCAGATATCCAGGGTGGTTACTCTTGAAAAACACCATGTCCAGAGGACGCGACGCGACCAAATTTTTCACAAAATGTCCGGTCGGCAATGGAAATAATTTGCGCGCCGCTGGCCTAAATTACCAACTATTGTGACGCCAGCCAAAGCGTAGAGCAATAAAAGAATGTGCAAGTCTGCCGGTCGGCTGCTATTGATTGTTTAAATTTTAAATCGCATAATATCGCCTTTTTCAACGGACAATATTACACAACTCGACAACGTTTACGGCAGTTACAGATTATGGCAGGCGTCTAAGCATTGGAAGAAATTTGTGCATCACACGGAACGTATGTACCGGTTTAAAACGGGTTTGCATGATTGTACGCCTCTTTGTGTTCGTTTTTACTGCTAGTTCTGTTCGTATGCTAACTATTTCTTTTCGTTAGCTGAACTCTGTCATTGAATTTCGTCAGGTTAGGATAAATAGAGAAAAGTTATATTTAGTTAATTTTTTGGCAAATCAACCTAATTTAATTACAAGTTTGTTTTATCCACAAGCCGCGTAGCAGTCAATGGCCAAATAGACGAGTGCTTGAAAGGCCATCTGAAATGAGTTTTAGATGCTATTTATTTTCTGTTTTTTTATTCATTTTAAAAACAAATTTGTTTGATTATTTTACGTAATGTTTGACGTTTAAGCAAGAAATAGTTCATTGCATGAATGTGACATTTTTTATTAGATACTGCCAACCGTTGTAAATGATAATCATTAAAGAATGAAAATAATGCTAGAATGAATGTTATTCTAGTATTATTTTTGATGATGTGTGCCAACTAATACGAATAAAAATAACTAACAATCGTCAATAATTAAGCTTATTTTGGCATAATATCTGATATATGAATAAGCCATTTCAATAGCCAAAACAGAGAAAAGATTATTATTGCCTTGCAGAAAGTAGGCTTAGCTTATGTAAGAATGGTTTATTTCCAGAAAACTGGGTCGGCTATGCGATCCGGTTTGGTTTGGCTAAATAGAGGAAAGTTTAGTTTGTGAGAGGGCTAGTTTAATCTCAGAAAAACTACGAAAATTAGATAAAAAAATATCACTTTAAATATTCGCTATTCTTATTCCCTTTTTTGTTTTCAACTTTTTTGGCGTTCGGCTTTTTTTACTGTCGCTCTTTTCTATTGGCCCTTTTCTGTTTACGCTCTTATACACTCGGAAAATGTTTTTAACTCCCAATGACAAAGAAAGTAAAATATCTTGAGTTACTCTTCACACTAGACTTACCTTCAGCACTCACTTAAAAAACGTAAATATAAGAGCCACTCAAGTGCTCTTTGCAACCAAAATAATGGTCAAATGCACTAGGTGACTAACACAAATTATTACCAGATGTTTATATACGATGGTCATTTGACCTATTGTCACATACGGCGAAAACACCCTAAAGACTACAGCTACTAAGCTAGACAAAGTTCAGAGAATGACTTGTTTGCTGATAACAGTACCAATAAGAACGACGCTCATCTGCCATGGAAGTACTACTTACACTATCGCCACACGTTTGTAATCTTGGGACTTACAGACCAAGATACCGGGACTGAAATATATGATGCAAAGACCAGAAAAAGCAGATTACGCTATTCCAATAAGCCTAAGTTATCCAAGCAGAAGTGGCCGCCATTGAGTGGTATGCCAGCAACATGATAAAAGTCGGAGGATCAATCCAACAGATCGATTACTACATGTCTGCGCAGCATTACAGGCGTTACGATCGCCAATAATAAAATCCAAACAAGATCATAGAAGCATTGCTCACAAACAACAGAGTACAGAGTACGCCTGATCTACACGCTACAAGTCCAATACATAAAAAAATCTTAAAGCCGACCAGCTATCCAAAAAGGGTATAACTGGGACATTTATTGAACCAGAACCCACTTTCAAAAAAATAAATAATCCGACGCAAACTTGCAGCAAACCACAAGAACTTGTAGAAATGCTGTCGGGTGATGAATCACACAAGATTATTCCTTACACAAAATACCCGAAAAGAAGTATCGCATAATAGGAGTCGAATTAAACTGTGAAGGCTTTCAGAATTGATTATCGGACACCGTGGTCTTAACAAGCACATGCATAGTTTGGGTATACAAGAATCCACTATGTCGCGGATGCTTGAAGGAAAAAAGCTGAAGACAATCTGACAAACTTTCCAAAAATTCGAAATATTACTGGCAACTAGGAGACAAGAATAAATAATCCCAAATAGAGATGCAAAAATTTCAATTTTGCTTACTCCGTTGGAGTCGCGCCACGCCACTCCTTCTGGAACACCCGTAAATCACCAGATTAAAAATCTAAGAACAGACCTGAGAACAACGTAAATTAATAGACTCGCGAATGAAAGAATGAAAAGGAAGATG
This sequence comes from Tachinus sp. AB-2021, assembly GCA_030264575.1. Lineage (NCBI taxonomy): Eukaryota > Metazoa > Arthropoda > Insecta > Coleoptera > Staphylinidae > Tachinus > Tachinus sp. AB-2021. The sequence continues at coordinate 3,893 of JARJEC010032956.1, forward strand.
CAAATGTAGCAAATAGAGAAAACAAAAAATAAAAAAGGTGTATGTAAGTATCAAAGTATAAATCAAAGCAGCTCACCAAAAGATGACAACGAGTTTTAGCAACAGGATTTGCGCAAAGAAAAACTCGCAAAATAATACTATGCCAAGTTATACTCAAGTGCCAATTACAGCGTACAAAATGTTAACAAAAGTAACATAAAATGCATAGAAAACATTTCAGCCCCATCATTAACTAAACCAAATTTCTTAGAAATGAGCTTAGTCCCGAAGCAAAATAAAACTTTTTAATGTTATACCAAGCCGGTCAGATTTTCAAGCAGATGTGCGAGTCGCGCGGGAATATATGCACCAATCTGGTGTTTTGCTTGTACTTTCGTTTATGTTATGTTATACGAGTTGAAAGCCTGGAAATCTAGACCTTGGATTTTGTTTCAGAGTATACAAGCTACCCTCTCCACCCCGCTTTTTCTGCACAAGGATTTACTTCAGGGTAACTCAATTTTGTTCAGCTGTGGTCAGTTTTTGGTAAGATAAAAACTTCTCACTTGTCATTTTATAAATGGAAGGAAATATTAACTAACAAAAGTCAACTAAACTAAGAACATAAAAGATAAATAAATAAAAATAAAAGGAGATCATGGATATCTAATTAGAGTGGATATCACGAGTTCTCAAAATTTCCACATTTAACCATCAGATGGACTTTGCTAATAGCATTATTTGAGCAAAGCAGCTAGAGTTTATAACTTCAGTAAAGTTATAAAATCATATTAATTAATGTTGCGGCCCGAGGCGCCTTCGAACGACGTTGTTTCCTGAAGTGGAAAAGCTGAAAATGCCTATCTCTGAAATATAATTAGAATTTACAGTATATACGAAATTTAATTATAATTGTATAAATAAACATGATAAAATGAATATACAACTGTTCAAATGAAAGGATTACAATATGCTTGAATAAATAATTTTAATAAAAGATACAAATAAATAGGCAAAATGATTTAATAGAAAAATTACATAATAAGTCGTTCGTACCAGTAAATATTCTTAATAATATACAACCGCAATTAATCATTAATAGTGGTTTTATTTTTTTATTATTTATTCTCCATGCCACACATAAAGTGCCGTTTTATGCAAATAAATCACACACTTATAGCTTCAAACACCAACATAGGCTCAGGCTACTTTTTTGACTTCGAAATTAAATTATCATTGAATATTATGTTTTTTGTTGTATCCTTAACAGAACTAATTAATTTTTGTCAAAATTCTCTTTAACACATACATCCAGCTTCCGAATCGTTCTGATGATTTTGTAATTGTGGTTGGGTTTGTAAATCAACAGCTAAGAGTATGTTAAGGAAATAAACACTGAGAGCAGCTAGACCTAGTCATTCCAGCTGCATTCACGTCAAATAAAAAGCACAATGCAAAGGGGGTTTAATATATTTTAATAACAATCAAAATTTATAAAATAGCATAACACTGAGAAAATAATAATGACTACAACGAAACAAAATAAGTAAATGGAGTGGGTACTAGCAGATGACATCTACATACACAGCTAAAACTGTTTGTACTAATTTAGTATTAATTTTATTTATTTATTTACATTTTAATAAAAATCATTATTGCCTAATTACTCATTACGATTAGTTTCAATTAACAAATTAATGATAAAATATTAGAAAAATTTTGATTAATATAATTTGGTTGTTATGTTTGTACATTTTAATAAAATAAGTACATTTTAAATAAATATAATAATTTAGTAATAAAATCTATTGCTAAAGTAATATAAACAAATATATTTAATGAATTAATTAATAAAAATAATGTTTTTCTCGTAAACTTAATTATAACCAATCCAAATAATACTATTAATGGAATTTATTCATAATAATGTAAAGCTGTAGTATCAAATTTGAAATTGGACCACAATTATTATTTTGAGATGCTTCCTCAGAAGACTTTCTAGCTAATATTTATTGCACAAAACATACCAAAAGCATACAAAATAATAATAAAAGCAAGAACTTCTTTCCATACTTGCACGTCGAATTTAATTCATCCAAAATTTATTATTCTATAGTTTCAATATATTGCTGACCGATTTTATGCAAAAAAATATAATATATGCATTTTATAAGTAAATGTATATAGAACCAACTAACATGCACAGCCTCCATCTGGATCTTTCGCCTCGTTTGGTGTATCTTTTAAGACAACTTCTTGCACTAAAAAATATATATTGAGGAAAATATAAAAAATAAAATAAAAACAAACCAAAAATCAAATAAATAAAATAGCATACACTTTAAATAAATAATTAGAAAATCAGTTCACATGCACATTTATATGCAACATGCATTTTAATTAATTTATTTATTAAATAACAAAGGATACTATCTTCTGGTGGTTTATTTTCTGTTGAATCCATGCCTGGTAAAGCTGCTGCTACTCTCCTAAATAACTGAAAATTAATTATATTTTTAATATCATACCATTTCAATTATTTATTCTAGAACAATGTTCACCACAAAATTAAATTATGATGTTTTATTCAGATCAGGTTTTAGGTTTTATATACCGAGTGACCTAAGCCATAGGTAAGGTTTTATTTTGTTATTTTGCAGCAACGTAGATCCAAAAACAAAAAAGTGTTCGTTTTTGTTGCCATGGTGATAAACGTTGATGATCGATACGTTTTTGTATTTAAATTGTTACGCTAATTCAAAATAACAAAAAAAGTATAAGGTTCCATTTAAAATTCACAAAATGGCGTCGTTTCCGGGATAGACGGAAGTGATACCGACTTCACAAATATCACAATAAATTGCATTTTTCATTTGACCAGTCACCCGGTATATATATATATGAAACCACATGTGTCAGGTTGTTTGTGAAAACCAAGCCAAGCACTACATATGAATCGACTAATTCAATGGCAAGTTTCCAAAGCGCCAAATAGCTATCAGAACAAATAAGTTTTTCATGAAATAAGATTTATAATGGTTAACTTAGGGTATAACAAAGTTAGCTTGAATAAAAATAAAAATTTTGAAACAGATAGAAAAGGCTTTTTATTGTAAATTTGTTCCTTTTTATGAGATTAGCAGAAAATTGAAACAAGACAGATTTGGGTAGAGCGAAAGAAAACAAGCAAAGACTCCAGTGCAAGAGCCACCTGACACAAGACTGATTTTAGTATTAACTTTAGTATATTTATTACACGTGCATTTTATATTAGAAATTTAAAACTTCGGAAGTACTGTATGACACGTACGTTTGTAAAATAAGTACGTCAGCATGTGCTTTTAATTGTTCTGTTAGCAAATTTGAAATGTCAAATATTTTTCTGAGCATATGCAGCCATGTTTATCCAAGAAATTAGAACAGGTACTATTTTTTTCCATGAAAATTAAATAAATCGGCGTGCGCAATAATTATACTAAAGTTACACATCAGTCTCGTGTCAGGTAGCTCTAAAATTGTTTTATTGTGTGGATACAACATTCAAAAATAGGCTACCAAAACTAACTGCTTTGATATATTTTTCATGTTTGTAACCTTTCAACATTTTTTGCTCACAAAATATAGTAAAATCAGTTCGGAATTTGCCTTAACATATTTAGATATGTCACCCATTTCCAGTACTCGGGGTCCGTCTAAAGTAATACTTCAAAATAGAAAAAACAAAAAAAAGTATTGTGTGTGTGGTGATTTTGTTGCCTTTTTCGGTAGAAGTAACAACTTTTTTAAATGTTTTGCTGGCTAAAAATGTGAATATTAATGCCCTTAGAAAATGGCATCGTTAATTCAATTTTAATTTTTTGTGGACTTGACAAATTCTGAAAATGGACGACTCATATTTTCTATAAATTTTTTAAAATTTTTTAATATTCGGTGCCAACTTTGCAACATTTTTTGTAATTTTGCATTTTTTGTGTATTTTATTCATATTCTACAACATTATACAACACGTTTTTCCACATTTTGCACATATTTTTCAATATTTTTTGTTTTCTTCAGAACAATCTTAGAATTTCTAGATTTTATAATTATTTTCTTCATTTTAATAACATTCTACAAGATATTTTGCTTATTGACTTTTCATATTTATTACAAAATTTCTAAGACTACAAATTTATTTTTCAACATTTTGTAACCTTCTTTCATTATTTTATAACATTTCTCTCTATATCGGAGGCTAGGTTTCTACTAAGTAGTTTAAGAAACAAGTTGTCTGTAGATTATCTTGTATCGGTATACTACACATATTTCGAATCTATAGACTCATAGGGTTTGCTATATTGGAGAAATAGTAGCAACCTTCAGGACCTGTTACTACTACAAAAAAGAATAATAAGAGGGATGTTTAGTTTAAAAAGACGACACTCTTGCGGTGAAACATTTTCAGTCACCAAATTATGAACGTCATTAATTGTTACATATATCAAGCATTTATTTATATCCGTAAGAACAGATGTCATTTCTATATTGGATCTGATATACATGATAATACCAGAATTTCTAAAAACGTTTTAAGAAATGTAAGTGTTAATGTTAATGTGATATACTTATTATCCATTAAGCTATTTAACAAACTCCTCGCGGATTTTAAAGTATTGCCCTTTAATAGGTTTCGTTTGAAAATTAAATATATTTTAAAATCGAATGTATTTTACTCACTTGACGAATTCTCAACTTACGAATTTACTTTAGAAGGTTAAGTTTATTTTTTTTATGTTTTTTTTTATATACAAATTGTTAGATTTAAAATGTAATTATTGTATTCCCACATTCTATATTATAATGTTGACTACCCAATGTTTGTTGTTGATTCTTATGTCTTTCTGTTATATTTATATTTTGTATTTTTATGTGCACTTTGCAGATATACACTTCAGTAATTTTTAACAATGCAAATAAATTACTTTACTTTACATTATTTTTGGCAATTTCTTTATGTTTAATAGCCTTTTTGACATTTTAGAACACATTGTTTTTGTTTGCAACATTTTTCCATCATTTTAGAATTTTTCACAATATTTTTATAATAACTTTAAATTGTAGATATTTTCCAACATTTGGTGCTTTTACCCAACTGGCCATCAACCTCGAGGTCCTTTAGATGATTTATGTAAGTATATGTATGTTAAGTTAAGGCTTGTTACTCTAGAAATTTGCCTCCGATATCTAGAGAGCCATTAATTGGTTACATTATGGAGAATGTTACCGGTAGGTGGGGCTATAATCCATCTGCTGCTGCTGACCTTGCTTAACGTTGCTTAACTTTTGTAAACATTCAACATCGGCCTTACTGGATATGCCACACCGGCAGTAATTATTATATTATATTAGAAATTGCATTTTTTCTGACATATTTTTTTATTTAATAAATTACCATATTTAGTAAATTTTTCATTTTTAAACCTTTATAAACATTTTTACAGAATTTTTGTTATAAGTTTGCTTTTCTTTTTTTCTTCTAAATTGCAGTTTTTAAAATGTCACCTTTTTTTTGGTAAATATAATATTGTTCTTTTTTTAATTTACTGTAATTCGAATCAATTTTATCTCATAATGGCAACTATCAATCACTTTTTTAATATAATTAATATCAGAAAAATTACATATTTTTGCATTTTTTGCTCTTGTAAATCACAATTTTGGTAAACATTTGGTATACCTGGTGACAGCTGAAACAAAACAGGTATATCTTTTTTACTTAAAATAATATTTTCTTATAAAGTTTTATGGGTTAAAATACACCATAAGAAACTACTTAACCGCTAAAAAATGTTCAAATATTATTTTTTGTTTAACCGGAAATCACATCAATTTTGTAATTTTAAATAAATTACCCTGCATATTTAAAAAAAATTTTATTTGTTAGTCCATTTTACGTATTAATCCCAATTTTCAGAAGTTTTGGTAACATAACCTTATTTTTTTAACTTTTTTAATACTTGTTCAAATTTTAAATAATGTGGCAAATAATTTTCCGTATAATCTCATTGTATTTAGATATTGTCGCTATAAATTTTTTTTAATCCATTGAAATTTTTGAATTTTTTTTTCAATATTCTTAATAAATATCATCAATTCTGTAATTTTAAATAGAAAACCCTTATTTAAAATTACAAAATTGATGATATCTCCGGTTAAACCAGAAATAATATTTTTAAAATTCTATTTGATAAAACGCAAAGTTTACTAAATTTTCTATAATAAATTGGATCTTTAGTCAATTGTCTCCCATAGTTGCAACTTATGTGAGTTTTTAGACATTATTCAAAAAATTTTATACCAAAAAATCAATTTTTACTTGTTATAAAAATACGGTTTTGCTTAAAGTCTTGTATGGAAACATAACTACAATTAATATTTTTATAATTCGGTTTGGTTCAGAATTACAGTTTTTTGTTATTCAAGTTACAACAGTTCAGGCCGTGTTCGTGATTTAAAAAAATTGGGGTGGTTTGTTCCGGTTCGGTTCTAGTTCATGATTTAGTCACATTGTCCAATATTTTAGAAGCTATTTTTCTACAATTTTTGAGACTTTTTTTAACATTTTGTGACAATTATCTACATTATAGTAAAATGTTATTAATATTTTTGATATTTATTTCATCTTTAGTGCTTTTTTCTTAATTTTTCTTATAGTTTATTAAAAAGTTTTTTTGCAAAATTTTATTTTCATAACATTTTAAAGGATATTTTGCAAAATTTTATTTTCATAACATTTTAAAGGATATTTTGCAAAATTTTATTGACTTTTTATAATTTTTATTGAAATGTTTTACTTTTTCTACATATATTTAAACATTTTGTGATTCTATTTCAACATTTTATAACATTTTTAAAGATAATAATTCATTATTTTTATGTTTACTAAAATTTATTATAATTAAAATTTTCAAAATTGCACATTTATAATTAAAAGATAAAGTATGTTTGATAGAAAATTCAATTAATTAACATTATTATAAATATATATATAAATATTATAGATGTCCGACATGTGCACTTTTCTAACCTCCAAATATCATATTTAACCCACAAAATAAATACGAAGTACATAATATAAAAAATTTCTAGAAGCGTTTAAAAAAAATAGTCGTAGAAAAAGTAGCCCGTTCAACTCGAGTAGATTTCCTATGTCGCACATAGATGTTTGGAGCACTCACGTATGGTGTCATGCTCCAAACATGTCCGCGTGTGTTATGGGCATACTATCCACTGTTGTACAAAATACTATTAATATATTGTACGTACCTATTTTTGATTATCGTAATAGTTTTTTTTAATTCAATTCTTTATCAACTAATTGTATAATAATAAGAAGATGAAGTATAATTTTTTAAGTAATTTAATTCTAAAATCGAATATAAAACATTTATTAATAAAACCCAACCAAAAAAAAACAATAAAACCCAAAAACCCAATTAAACCCAGTGGGCTGGATTTTATTAAAAAAATAACAGGTTTTTGGTAACCTTGCTATGCAGTCTCAGTGAATCTCGCCTACTGTTTCACACAGAAATTATTTTGTATATTTATCTTTCTATACTTATGAGTTAATGTGAATAAAGTCTATTATTATTATTATATTAAATTAAGTCTGCAATAATATAATACTTTTTTGTAAAGAATAAAATATTTTCAATTTTTGCAATTGAAATTACTTACTTAGTAATGCTTTAAAATATATTTAGTGTAATTTTATTATTATTTTGCAATTAAAAAAATCAATAAACATGATAATTAATTAGAATTATTAATAAATCAGTAGAGTAGAAGTACCATACACTCGTAAATTCATGATTCATGAACAAATTATATCACAACTATTAATAAGACATTGAATCAATTGAAATGTGCATATTGTGACTCATCTTTATAATAATGCAATATGATTTCAAGAATTAGTCGACGCATGCAATAAGTAATGAATAAATGAAAAACAAAATACAAACTTGGTCTTTCTAAGAAGCTGCAAATTGCTAAAATATTTTTTAGTAATTTTTTAAGCCCAATATTATTTCAATAATCAAATATAATTGTATGTACAGGCTGGCCAAATTTCAATGTCACTATATAGGCTATTTCAGAAACTAAAACTGCTCGAAGAATTCTGATAAGACTGACTCAAGCAAATTTTCCGATACGAGTTTATTGGTAGTTTTTTTCAAAATCCGTCAATTTCTATTATGGCTCCTATTTTGTTTATATATTAAATTACTACTTACTGTTTCCTTTATTATAGAATTTATCAAAAATATTTTCTAACAATAGTTACTCTAATGAATAAGAGAAACATAGATATGCTTTCAAAACAATTGTTACATACAGGGTGTCTGAGAAATACAAAATAACTTTCTTATTTTAAATGGGATGGCGCCCATTTTGAATTTTTGCATAAAAAAATAAATTTTTATTTTGATTTTTCAATGATGTATAACAACTTAGCTATAAAATAAAAAATAACTTTGAAATAATTTAATTAATGTAACATACTATTACATTTTTTTAAATCAAGTAAGCATGTACACACTCGAAAACTCTCAAATTTTAACAAAAACGAGAACCGTAGCAAAACAGACTGCTGCAACATAGTGCCAAATTATTTATGTAATATTTTTATTATTCAAAATAATGAAAAACTTTTATGGTGACCATACATGCTCAAATAAAACTGAGAAATATACTTATGTGATGCATTTTATCAAAATAATTGGCTTATGCAAGTCTCACAAAAGGATTGAATGGATATTCTGTAGGTTTGATCTAACATCGTTTGTTCGAATATGCTTGAGCATGTGTTGGTTTGATCAAGTCAATTTCGTTTCGTCCTGTCGCAAAACAATACCTGCTTTTTAATTAGAGGTGTAATGCCAGAATATGTAAGTATGTACTTTCATCTATACACAAACAGTTATTCTAAACTTTAGATGAAAATTTCAATTGATTAAATTTATATGTATCTGTCAATTTTTACACCAAACTTGTTTTTTTTTCGTGGCTAATAATAGAACAGCAATAGCCAACATATTATTTGTAGAAATCATTCTTATTTAAAATAAATAATAATATGCTGCAGCACATCCAACTTTTTTTGAAGTGAAACCGTTCAATTATAATTGAGCATGTATGGTCCGTATGCCATTCAAATATAACTGATCAAACGATTGTTCAAGTATACATGTCAGTTTTAATGGAGTCAATATGGCCCGCATCAAATGTAGTCCATACTCCGAAATAAATAAATAAATTCAAATACATTCGAAAACAGTTAACTTTCATATAAACCCAAACTATTGAAAGAAAAAGTATTTTGATCCTTGGACCTCATTGAATATTCAAGAGATATAAACAAATAAAATAAACACTAGTATTTTAAGATTACGATAATTTACTGGATTTTAATCAATGTGACCATGACAGGTAATATAAAACTATTTTTGTATTATTTAAAATCATTAATAGCATTTGTTTTCAATTATTGCATAAAATATTGTACAATAAGATTTGAAAAAGTTACAAGGTACTTATGATACAAGCCAGAGAATTTGATTGTTAATAAAAACTGAATACAAGAACATTTTTATTGTATGAAAGTTTTGAGAATTCATGTTGTCATCATCAACTTTTGTAAAAATTTAAACTGAACGAAGTTCAATAAAGAATACTTTTGTTGAGAAATTTTGTATAAAATGTTGAGAAATTATGTACATATCTGTTTTAATTATTTGCGATTTTTGAATTATAAGAAATTTATAAAAAAGAAATTTTCATATTTTTTGTAAATATCACACATACTTTCAAAAAATGTCAAACAAAATTATGAGTGTGCTTAAAACTTAGTACACACACCAGAAATAAAACTTTTGTTACTACTGTAGAATATCGTTAATCCGAATCGCTCTAATTCTCCCCTAATCCAGATGACATAACGCACATCTAAAATAAAATGTATTATTACCTTTGTTTTTGTAATATTATATATTGTATATTACCTTTGTTTTTGTTGATTATTTTTCTCTTGGAAATTTGCTTCATTTTCATTATAATAAAGTCTTATCATTTAAAATGTCTTTTCTTAATTATTTTATTATATTCTGTTATTATTATAAACACGACCTAGTTTTAAATAATTCGGATTAAAAAGATTCTACTGTACATTTTTTATTAAATTTCTAATACTTAATCACTCACATTAAAAATTATTAATTGTGACCCGTAACCTGCAACTCACGACCTACAGGCCACAACCCACTAGCAATGAGTCGCTAACCAAAACCCGAAACCTGTGAACTCACGATTTGCAACCCACAGCCCAATACCCGCGACCAACTACTCGCACCTCAATTTTACTACTAACATAACCAAACCTAAAATAACTTAATCAAGACCTGGAACTCACAAACCCAAGGCTCGCAGCCCATAAACTCACAACTTGCAACCGCGGCCAACAACTCCATCTCAATTTGACTCATCAATTTTCATGACGCAAAACAAAAAACCCCCTAAAAAAGTATTACTCCGAAATGTACATAATTTCATTCACACTTGGGGTTGCCATCTCAGACGTAGGTCACACTCAAAATTAATGAACAAAAAAATATCGTTTGGAAATCAATGACGAAAAGAAAAAGGTCTAGCAAAAAAAAACTCAAGCATAGGCGTTGATTAAGAAAACGGGAATAGCCTAATAATTCAATTTTGTTTCCACAAACCAGACAAATAATAATTAAACCTGAAAAAAAAATTAAATTTAATAAATAAAACAACTTTTTATATATCTTATCACGACACGAAAAATATTTTTTAAACCGGACTAGTTCATCAAAATACAGTGCTAGAAAGAAATATATATTGTAAACTAGTGCGGTTTAATAAATATTTTTCGTGCTAAAATATATAAAAAGTTGTTTTATTTATTAAAATGTAAAACTATCACCATTTAAAATCAATTTTTTTTATAAAATTCATCAAATTTTTTAAATTAAATTATATTTTTAAGAAATTCAATGTTATTTTATAGTACGTACACACTTGTAACATTTCCCCGTAACATAACATTGGCGCATAACATAACAAGAGACAAAGGAGAGTCCTATTGAGGGGTCATGTTGTTCTGCTACAGGAAAATGTTACTTACAAGTTAGTACGCAGCATTAAGAAATTATGTACAGTTTTTACAGTAAAACTTCTTTATAGGACGGAAGTTCCAGGTCGCGAGTCACAGTTCTTATGTCGTCGTTTGTGAGTTGTGGGTCTTAGGTCGTAGGTCGCAAGTCACAAGCCTTGTCGTGGGTTAGGTGGTTGTGGCTCAAAGTCGTGAATAGCGGGTTGCAGGTCTTGGATTGTGGATTAAGGGTCATAGGCTCACGGTCAGTCTCAGTTAATAATTTATTTTTATTAAGCAATTTAAGAAATTTAATAAACACACAAACCAAAAAAACTTCTATTACAACATTTCTGTAATAAAAGTTTTTTTTGTTTTCGAAGTAAAATTTCTTTGGGCTGTAATTTTTCAAGGACAAGAATGCAACGTTTCGTAGCGTCAATTTTTTATGAATCGTTGCATTCATAAGTGATGAGTGGAATTGGTGGTGGGTGGCGTGCTGTAGGTCATGAGTGAGCCGTCGGTTGTAGATCGTGAGCCATCTGTCAGGTCAGGGATCGCATGCCTGAGTGATTAAGTAATATAAATTTAATAAAAAATATAGTTGTAATCAAAATTTACTTCTGGCGTTACGAACACATTTTTTAAATTATGTATTATTTAAAAATAAATTAAGATAGTGAAAGTTTATGAAATTCTATTACAGAATTTAAAAAAAAATTATGCTAAATTTCCGAGCAATTTTATGAAATTCTACGTTTGAATGAAATAAAAAAAAATCCAAAATTGCGCCAAGTTTTATTAAAAATTTTAGCAAATCATGCAGTTACTATAACATTTTTAGATATTATGTGCAAAATTGTGTTGGATGGGTGGGTAAGTTAGTGGATGGACGAGTCTGGTGGTGGATAATATTGGGCGATGTGTGAGTGAGTCGGTGGGTGGGTCGGTGAATTTTACTTTTATTATGTTATTGTAACATTTTTCTTTATGAATTCGATAAAACGCAACATTTTGAACAAATTCTATGAAATTTTAAAAAGCTGTGACCTATTTTTTATGAAATTTTTTTTTAAATACATTAAATTTTATAAAATCTTTTAAAATTGCATAACATTTAATAAAAATATATTAAGTTTGATTCGATGGGATTGTGATCAAAGGATGAGTCTGTAGGTGGGTATGTCGGTGAGAGGGTGGCTTGATGAGTGGGTCGCTGGCTTTTTTATAATTTCTATTAATAAAATTTGAGTAAATTTAATAAAAATATTATAAAGAAACATAATACAGTCAAACTTCAATAAGTCGAACTGCGATAACTCAAATTTTTGATAACTCAAATCAAATTGGTTGACATTAGCGCCAAGAGTGAGAATTGTTTGTAATTTTTACTTGATAACTCGAACTATTATTCGAATATCTTGATAACTCGGAACAGAATATTTGGCACCACCTTTGATAAATCGAATTCTGGGCTAATCCCCTACTACGATTTATGTGTTTTTTACTGCTCGCACTCATGTTCTGTTTCTGTGCTACTTCATGTTCATGTGTATGTTTTATTAGTGTTGTTACCGAGTAAAAACTATACAGTGTCTATTTGTATTGTATCACATTATTTTTATTGCAGTGAATATGTCAAAATGTACTTGAAAAACGTTATCCATTGTTGAAAAATTTCACGTATAAAATACAGAGCCTATTATTTTATAAAACAAGAAAACAGTAACAGTGGAAGAGAGAAAAGCTAAAAAACTAACTTACGTGGATGGTGTGTGTACAAAGCAATTTTAAAATGATTTAAATCAGTAAGAGGGCAAAATTTACCTATAGCTGAAGCAAGCAGCAAAGATTAAAATTTATCAAATGCATCTTCACACAAAAAAATGCATAGATAAATAGCACTTTATTTAATAATCAGACGTCTTGATAACTCGAATTTTTGTGGCAAGTCGTGCTTTTAATTATGGTAGTTTGACTGTGTTTGTTTGCAGTTTAACCAAATTTTTCAAAATAAAACAATAAAATTTTGCTTAATTACAAATATTACTAAACTGTGGTGGTTCAGCAGGTGGGTCGGTGGCTTTTTTATATAAAATCTTAGGAAATTCAATTAAAAAATTATGGTTTTTATTATTTTACGGTTGGTGAGTTGGTGAGAAGGTCGGTTGGGAAGTTTGTAGGTCGGTGGATCAGTTTGTAGAAAAATTGCAAATTACTAAAGTAGCTTAATACTAAAATTAAGAGGCACAAAAATTTTAGCGTTTTTTTATAAGTTTCACTCACATTCATTGCAGAAAAATACTCTAATTTAAAAAAAAAATTATATTGCATAATATTGATTGTTTATGACCCCTATTATAACAAGAAAAAATTCTTATTGCGCATTATTTAGTTATTTCTGTAATATTAATCTGTCGGCAAGTTATATTTTAAAAGTTTTATTTTATATAAATATGAAAGCAAACATGGTTCATACTGATAAAATTAAATTTAAAAAAAACATGAAAATATTTACATAACTTTTTAAAATATAGCAACAAATATTATTTTAGGTATCCCAAAAAGTACAATGTAATATAGGAAACAATTTGTTAAAAATTGTATAACGTTAATGATAAGAATTAAAATAAAATTACCTGTTTAACATTATATCCTGCTTTCGCACTAGTTTCAATAAACATAACATTAAGTTCTTTGGCTTTCCTTTCACCTTCCTCCGTACTAACTTGCCGTTTATCAGATAAATCGGTTTTATTACCGACAAGCATTATAATCACATCTGTGCCTCGTTCCGTTCTGACATCATCGATCCATTTCGATGTTTGATGAAATGAATTGGCATCTTAAAATACAACAGAAACATTATCACAATAAAAATATGATTAGCTATATTTACTAGTTATATCGTAAACCACTACAGCCACAGTTGAATCACGGATATATGAAGGTATAAGAGATCTAAAACGTTCTTGCCCGGCAGTATCCCATAGCTGTAGTCGCACTGTTCTGTCTTCAAGATACATGGTCTTTGATAAGAAGTCAATTCCTATTGTTGCCTGCAATATAATCAACAATTAATATGTATATGTACATTTTTCATTAATTAAATACGTACCTGATAAGTATTATCAAAGCTGTCATACATAAATCTGGTAATCAATGAAGTTTTTCCAACTGAAAATTATTTAAATATTAAATTTATTTCAGGTCATGATTTAATTATGCTTCGAGAAAATTATTTAGATGGACCTATGATACAATGGCACAATTTAATCAAATCTAATTAGACTAATTAAGAATATTCATGAGGTCAATTTGCAGTTGTTGTTGAACAAAGTTGCTTGTAAAACAATTGTATTATTTTAATAATAAGTACTGATAATGCATAAATTGTGATGCAATAACAGTGCAAATAACTCAAGTTTTTAACATTCATTGTAATTATTAAAAAAGCAGCCAGTTTCATGTTGTTAAACAGCTGGAAATGATTGTGTTATCAATTGGCAACCTAATTTTCTAAGATGATAATAATATAATTGGTATGGGGGTGTAGCAATTTTCATTAGTTAAAGTATTTTTCTATTATGTTATTTGTTGGGTGTAAGAAAAATCAATTGGTCTGATCATTTATTAAAGGGTTATTAAAATTTCATTACATAGGTACACCAACCCTATTAACATAACCTATAATATTGATTGGTGCCACCTATACAGAACTTTCTAATTGTAATTCAGGTTTGATAAAAATTGTCTGAAAGAAAACATGCAAAAATGACAAAAATGAATGGACGGGCCGTTGTATTGGATAGGAGGAAGTGCTCAATAATGTAGGATTTAATAGATTATATATTGATTCCGGAATGACTACAGTGAAAATAGGTGGAGAGGTTAATAACAGGCAAATAAATGTTTGCTCCTTACTCACCACTTTGTTCCCCCAGGAAAACCAATTTAAATTTTCGCAAGGGGTTCCCAAAGTCTCCCGAAGTAGACATTGCGATTAGATAAAACTTAACAAAACAATCACTTGGGTTTAAACAAAATTTAGTTCTCCACAGTAAAATATCACAGGAAAAAATACGTTAGAAATAAATAGCGTCAGCAGTCAGGACGCCACGGCTGGCCACGGCAGCGAATGTACGGCGCAAACTCTTTCCAAAACACGGACAACCAAATCCATGAACACCCAGAGCAGTTCAGAACCACTCCGTACAGTTGCATGCGCAGAGATGCCAACCGTTTCCTACCAAACATATCCAACCTATTTGATCAATAAATAATATGATGAGTGTTCAAAACGGTGATTTAACACCAATACAGGTCAGCACTGATTACCCATTGATATTTTAATATGACCGAGTCATCTCAGATAACCGCATTTTACTCCTACATATCGCACCCACAATCTATAAAATAGATTAATAATATTCAATACAATGCACAAATCGATCATGTTAACATGTTAATTTTAAACCGGCAAACTGGTTATTGACTTAAGTTTACCTACTTATGAAATTGAACTACCTTTTTTAAATTCATGAAAAGTTATAATAGGTATGTAGGTAATATTATAGGTATAATTTTACAAATTTCAAAAGTTCTATAATCATATCAACTAAATAACTAAATTCATAAACCAATCTGGTATTATTTTAATATGGCAAACTGACAGGGGGACGGGGACAAGAAAGTTATTATTCTTCGTTTTTAGAATATTTCAAACTTCTCATTTATCATTTTTTAGTGTTAACGATATACTTCACATAAATTTATACTACAGTACAGATTTGAAAATTAAATTAACACAGAACTTGTGAAAAATGTGCATACTAACCAGAAAGAATCTCACAGTCATAAACGCCTATGACACTGTGACTTCTTGTGTGTGTAAGGTCACAACATTAGGCTGTTGTCGATACGGATGCGTCATATATATATATAAATCCACCTGGTAGATTGATTTGCCAAAAATAAACTAAACTAAAAGTCCACCCATGGACGATAAAATCTTTGTATGTCTACTTTTGACATCAAAGACGCCTTTAATTACGCTTTGTGATACGACAAAGTAAAATCGCTGAAGATTTTTATCTCAAACTACCTATGTTAAAATCACTTGCAGCTTTTTAAAAAACCACACCCTTTTAATAAGCGGCCAATACAACATACACTTGACTGCCGAGGTCCTTTAGGGTCCAGACCTACATTGTGGAGTGTAAACTATGACAAAGTTCTAAGTTGATAAATGCCAAACAATATTTGGCGTATTCACTATGCAGAGGACATAAATATAGTTATCGCCGTAGATAGTCCCAAAGAACTAACAGAAGTAGATAAATGAGAACTGGAATGCTAGTAAGATGACTAAAGGGTTATGCTTTAGTGGTAGTACTTCTTACACTGCTCGGTCACATCTTAAAGTCAAAGAAGATGACTCGGTGTAATTGGTCTCGAGGGGTGCCCAGTTCTTACATATCACCGCAAGCGTCACACCCTGGCCAAACTATGTTAGGGGCCCAATCCAAGGTGGAAGCTACCGTGCCGAGGGATGTATGGAGCAGGGGATTCTGCGTCTTATACGGGAGCCTTGGGATACCAGGCGATTCTCATTGTATCTAGCCTTCCGTGCATATCGAGGAACTGCGTACGGCTACATTTATTTCCTCCTTACTCGTGAGAGCAAATATAAATACCAAGAACAAACAAATCAACTAACAACAAGGGGTCTTTTTGCAGATCCCAATTACTGTCAGCAATCAGATGAAAGCTACCGCAAAGCCAAAACTTTTGGAAGCAGCCAGACGTAAGCTGAAGAAACAAAAAGAAGCTCAGGGAGGAAGCAAAACTTACCTTGCAGATTGCAATGTAGGCAGGAAGCTTAGGGTTGCAAAAGCAGAACCTATGCAGCAGCAGCACACCCTCATCGCAAAAACGGCCGGCTAAAATGAGTAAGAAAAATGAAGGGAGTTTAAAAAGAACCTTCAGGAATACTCTAACGGGTAGTGCACTAGTAATAATTCCGAAAAAGTACCCCAATTGTTCCTTGAACGCCAAAGAAGCAGAAGCCATCAAGACAACTAATAAATGGCTGTTGAGCATATCAGCTAAAAGCGCTTCCTGGGAGGCAAGAAACGTCAGGTCATTGACCTGAAAGAACTTTCAGAACCTATAAGAGTGATCACTTGAGTACCGGGACCGCAATTGAAACCGGGCACCCTGCTCAACAGAATGGCAGTGCAAAACACCATTGGCACAGATACCTGGAGAGTGGTGAACTCTAAGCCATATAGCTCTTGGAAGTAAATTAAAAAGTCAGGGAACAAATTGCACCTATTGTCCGCTGTGCTCTGTCTCTCTTCAAAAAAAGTGGCGAGAAACTAGAGGAGACAAACCTTGACGAGAAAGCCATGGATAAAGATCCACCGCTGCTCGTCAAGGAAACCTAAAAGGTGACAAAAATGTTGAAAATTCTGCAAATCAATTTACATCACTATAAGGTGGCTTCTGCAGCGATCAGTGCGTATTTTATTAAACACGAAATTTACATCGCTCTTGTCCAGAAACTCTGGATCCACAAAGGTAAAATAAGAGGATTCAGTATACAGGGTACATGGCAGCTTGCAGCCCAGCCTTCATGCAACCCTTGTACATATATCATTGCAAAACATATACTTAACGTAATGTCATTATGGGACCTATGTTTCAAAGACCTAGTGGCAGCCAAGGTAACCATAGTTGGGAAGTAAAATAGGAGGAAGATAATACTCAGATCCTGTTACATTCCCTATGACCAACGGAACCCTCCACCAACGGCGGAAATTCAACGGCTATTATGCAGCGGGGCTGACGCACCGCTGATTTTCCATTGTGATGATAATGCGCACTACATAGCTTGGGGGAGCAAAGACATTAATTTAAGAGGTGAGAAAACTCCTAGAATATTTAATTAAAACTGACTTATATAGTTAATCAAAGTAACACACCAACGTTTTGCAATACGTTGCGCAGAAAAAGTTGTTACTAGCTAATCAAAAAGCTAGTGAAGTGGTAAAACAGTAGTATGTGTCAGATGAACTTTCTTTGTCTGACCATGCATACATCCGATTCACTATTGAACCTGATGAACAACTGTTTTTGGAAAACAGGAATCCAACAAAAACCGATTGGAATTTATATAACGAGGTTAAAAGGTAACAAGGACGGCACACGAGTTAAATATAATGACAAATTTTGTTGTCAACTGTATCAGAACCAACTTTGAAGGAAACTGTCCAAAAACTGTCAAACACACATCAAATCACACAACAAGATTTCTTGTTGGAACAGGGAACTTGGCATAGCAAAGGCTAGCACAAAAAACTGTTCAACACAGTCAAGAGAAACGGAGACTATGGTACATGCAGAACCAGCCTCACGATATACAACACGTACAGGTAATATTGGAATGCTAATGACAGAAAAGGGAAACTACACAAAATCGGTTAAAGGTACTCTACAAGAACTATTGCAGACATTTCCCGGGTTCTGTTTTAATGGAAGGACCAAATCCAACGGACCTTGAGCTGAGAAACAAAAAAACACATAAAAGAGACTAAGGCAAAAACATGAATTAACCAAAGCAGCTTGGAATGGGGAATCAATACGTTTGAACCAATTGCCGGTGGCTGATGGGATCCATCACGTTACAGAACGGCTTTGCAATTTAGAGAGCACCGCTATGTGAAAGTATCAGGGTCAGTTTAGCACATTTGCACATAGCAAGTAGCTGGAGGGCTGTCAAGGTGGTATTTATACCAAAACCAGGTAACCGACCTACGTATGCCATGACTAAATCCTAAAGACCAATCACTTTAACATCTTTTATGCTAAAACTATTGGAAAAAATAGTCAATGTACCTATTGACTATTTTTTGCGGGACGCCACTAAAGGCACAGCCGATGCACAAGCACCAGTATGACTATCAATCGGGAAAATCTTGCAAACGGGCTATTCATCAGCTAGTTAGCAGATGCGAAAAAGTCATTCACTGTAAGGAAATTGCTTTAATGTCTACAAATACCCCCAATTTGTAGACATTGAAAGGTTTTTTGATAATACTACCTATACCTCTATTGACATGGCGATGAAGAGTCAATACCACCTCTTGTCCGAAATTAGGTTAGCGAAATGCTAAAAAATAAAACTGTCAACATAATATTATATGGAAAAGTTGTGTATTAAATAAAGAAGGACTATCAGTGAACCCAATCAAAACGGTGACCGTTTCATTTGCAAGGGGACGAAACACCAAAGATATACAAATCTTGAAAATGTTTGGAGCTACGCTTCCATTGACAAAGTAAAATATGTGGGAGTCACGCTTAACAGTAGACTTACCTTCCGCAGTCATTTGGAAAACGTGACTGAAAAGTTCACACAGGTGCTTTTTGCTACCAAAATGATGGTCAGCTGCACTTGGGGATTAACAAAAATATGACCTGGTGGTAGTAATTAAACCCATCATCACATACGGAGCACTCATATGGGGAGAAAAAAACATTCTCAGGACTACAGTCACAAAGCTAACCAGAGTAGAGAAGATGGCAAGCTTGTTTATAACGGGTGCGATGAAAACGACTCCCACAGCAGCCATAGCAGTACCACTACACTCACCTGAACGTGATGGCTAAAGAGAGGCAAGCAGCGTATAGACTAAAGATAAAAAACAAGTTTCTAATCTTGGAACTCACAGACCAAGTAAACATGTTGCATAAAGAAAAAACTGTAATGATAAGATTAAACTTTATGAAAGGTTGCCGCATTTAAAGGTCCTTTGATGTAGTAATACCGTCACGAGACAAGTGGTCAAAAGAAAAATATCTAGGTCTTACAGGCAAAAACTAAAATGGCAGCGGAGCTGGAATATATGAAGGCAAACACCGGGAAAAACGATTTACGCTATCCTTGAGTAAATATGCCTCAGTTTTCCAAGCGGAAGTGGCCGCCATTGAGTGGTGTGCCAGGCACATAATAGAGTCGGGAATTCAATTCACAAGACCGAATTCCATTATGTCCGGCAGCCAGTAATAAAATTCAAACTGGTCTTGGATTGCATAAATAGTATGAAGGCACTGGCCTGGTCTGGACACCGAAATAAAAAAGATATAGAAAGGAACGTTAAGGCCAACCAGCTAGCCAAAAAGGGAGCAAGTGGGACATTTATTGAACCAAAACCCACATTCGTGATGCCAGATGAGACCGAATAAGAAATAATTCAACGAAAGCTAGCAAAGAAACACAATAACTTGTGGAAAAACTGTTAGGGAATGAATCACACAAGATTATTCCTAACAGAACCAACACAAAATACTCAAAAGAAAGTATCGCATATGAGTCGAACCTAACTGCAAAGGCTTACATGACTGATTACCAAACACCGTGGTCTTAACAAGCACTTAGATTGGGTATACAATAAAATCCAGTATGGCGCAGATGTTGCGAAGGACGAAAAGACTCCGCAACATTTGCTGTGAATCATCAGGACCACAGTGCAGGGACGCTTTACAAACCACCTTAGAAAAGAAAAAAAATACAAGAGTTAAAAGACAATAATGAAATCCACTACCGTTAGTTGTAACAAGAACCTTGGAAACTGCACTTGTAACTAAACAACCGTAATGTAATTATAATTGTAACTATTATTAAATAAACGTTATACGTATAAATCCAAAAGTCGTTGTACTCACAGTTCATGCTTGTATTTATATGCCCCACTTGGGTGCACACGTACTACTTTTTAAGTAGAAGTAACTTTTCCAACACAAAAGTCAACTAAGCAGAATTTGTAGGTTTACGCGGTCTTCTTAATCTTGGTCAAAGATTGAAAGAAGCAAAGTAAAAAAATAGGGCGAGTTCTCTTTCAAATCGCCACTGTTCACTTCAACTGCATTATCCAACCTGATAAACTAGATTGCATTTTTACTGCTTTCTCACTATTGTGAATGCTACTGTGCTACAAGTTCTGACATCTGTTGAGTTAAAGACCATACTACCATTTAATTCAAATGAAGTAAATTAACAACTCGATTCAAACTGTGTATACGTTTTTTTTTTGTCGGACCCAGATACATAAAAATATTAGACAGCACTCAATGCATTGCAGTACAATAAATTGCCTATAGCGATTATTGGACCTGTTATATTTCTTAAGTACCTAATAAATCTATAGTAGTAAAAGATAACAGGTTACCGCATTTCAAGTTTGAATGTTATACATCTGAAAATTTGGATGTATATGTAAAATGGAGTGAAATAATTTTGTTTTAAATATATAAAACGGGTATTCCACTTAAATCGGAAATAATGTTTTTTAAATTTTAATTGATAAACCGCAAGTTTTAGTATATCTTCTGTAATAAATTGCATATTTAGTCAATTTTTCTCATACGTTGCGATTTATTGGCATTATTTAAAAATAATTTAGTCAATTTTTACTTCCTATAAATATATGGTTTCGCTTAAACTCTTGTATGAAAACATAATTGAAATTATTTTTTTGTATTTCAAAAAACGAAATAAAAAAAACACAAGACCTCTAAAAACTGGTTTCAATCATTCCATTTGGTTAAGAATTTCAATATTTTATTGTACGACAGTTCAATTTGCAGTTTAAAAAATAGGGCAGTTTGTTCCGGTTCGGTTCATAATTTATTCACATTGTGCAATATTTTACAAACTATTTTATCCTGAATTTTTCAACATTTTGTGATAATTTTCTACATTATAGTAAAAAGTTTGGTTGTGTGGCTAACTGCCTAAGGCAATGTTTACATGGGAACAAATCAGCTGATGTATAATACTCTCCAGATAAAAATGTTAGGTCACACAGTTTGTCAGAACTGGATGTGTTCTCGAACACAAAATAAACAAAAAAGTTCCTATAAACTTGTCTTACATTTTTAGTTAATTTTTGATTATTTTCGTTAAATTAAAAAAGATTCAGTATATCAAATAAAATACATATGTAACTATAATACATGGCAAATATCTTTAACCTAAAATTTTTTATCAATGTCAATCGAAAAATATTGTCAAAATTTAAAAATAAGGGTTAGCGGGAAAACAAAATTATTTAAATTATAAAACATGACATTGAAAATGATGAATATCATCGAAACCGGTCTGCAATAGTAAATAAATAATTATAAATATAATAGAATTTTTATTATAAAAACTACTAAAATATATTTTGTTTGTTTTTGTTATTGTTCATTGAAATATAATAATAACTGTCAGAACAAGTATAAATTAGGTCCCAACTGAAAATAATGATTTTTTTAAAGAATTAATTTAATAATTAACAAAGGTAATTCTCATTGTCCTGTGTGTGTTTCACCATCAATATAATCACCGCTTTATCATATTGCCATGTCTTGTTTCATTTAGAAATAATAAAATTGTGGACGAAATTTGATACCAGAATATTTTTCAAAGACAGACCATCTGCTACCAATGAATATAATATACACTATAAATAAAGACAAACATATTCATGAGTTTATTTATTCTTGTTTTGTATAAATGATTAAATAAGTTCTCTTATATAAAAAAGCATTCATGATAAACTAAAATTAAACAAAGACTTTTATTTTTATTTATAGCTAATTTAAATTAGAAGGTTATGCATTGAAATCGGGATTTTTCCTAAGAATCACAAATCCTTCCATAATAGGTGTTAAGCTATTATATTCTTCAGTAGCCAATTCTGCTCGTTCACCAAAAGCCAAAAGTACGGGTGTAGTGTGTGTCTGGAAACCGGTGATCGTTTTAGGTTTACCTGCCTGGCCAACAACATCAACAGCCTGAAAAAAAATTGTACATTATAATTTTTTAATAAAATAGTTTATTTTTTATGATAGCATTAGTATTCACTGTTATTGAATATTTCATTCTGTAACAACTTTAAATATATTGCATTCAAGTTTGTCCAATGTCATCTGGACGTGTTGCAGAATATACTTTTTCTATGATTACAACTTCATTTTAAATTTAAATTTGAAATAAAACAATAAAAATACTCAAAATATAATAAAAATTAAGGGATTAGTATTGATAGATTATTAAAACTGATGCCAGTGACGCCAACTAGAAAATTTTACTTTACGAGTTCAAATTAAATTGTAAATGTAAATTTTCACAGTACTTTTAGATGCGTTATGTTATACATATTTAAATAATAAAGCTACAAAATATTATTTATTAAATGAAAAAGTTTTGAATTTATTGTAATATACTGCAACGGGTGTAATATTTAAGGTGGCATCATTGCTCCAAAGCTATTATAGAATCAAATATTTCCAACATTATTACATTAAAAATTAACCAAGAAAATCAATATATTTAAATCATAGAAAAATATATGTATCTTACCAATCCAACTCTCACAGGTACTGGAAGAGGATTCAGTTCTTCATCAAATGTTACTAACATACGAGGTTGCATTGCAGCAGCTAATGTATATAGAAGGTAATGTGATCTTCCCAAAATAACTAAAATTATAATAAATATTTTTTCGTAATTCAATTTAAATATACTGATTAATAATTGAATTTAATTCAACTGAAACAATTCAACGTGCAATTTAATAAAATTGTGTATGCATAACCACTCACTCTGACTTTATTATTACTAGCTTTCAAACACGTAAATTAATTATTGTTTTCATCTCCGCTTAGATACACTACATACAGAAATAACTTCGTGAAGATCAAAACAATAGGTGAAAGTTGTAATATTTTTTTTGCTACTTACTATTTTTTACATCTAAGAATCCAACGAGTGTTGCCATCAAACCAGCAACAGCAACTGGGCTAAGTAATTGTCTATCGCTATGATAAGGACTTAATGATAAAGTTCCCTTACCAAGATGAGTCAAACCTTGAGCAATTCTTACCATAAAGAGATTATTGGGATCTTTAGCATGGAATTGTGCTAACTGCCTCAACATAGCCGCCAACCTAAATAAATAAAAAATGTCAACCAACTTAATAATATATTAAAGTTTGTATATTTAATTTAAAATATATTATATACTATTTAATCTTAAAAACCAATTTAATAATAATAGAAATTACCTAGCATTATTAGTTCCAGCACCTACAAGTCCCATAGCAAATATGGCGTTATGCGCAACTTCGGGATCACTATCATGTGAAAATTTGCTTAGAGTATCCAAAATACTCAGTTTAGGATTGGAAACTGATATAAGACCCAATGCCAAAGGAACAGCACGCCGAATAACAGGTTCACAATACCGTAGCAAGTGGCCAAAAGTACGGAAAGCCATTTCACTTCCAATATCTTCACCCATTGAAATCAAAGCAATGCCTAATACTGCAATAGCTTGTCTTGAAGATAAATCTTTATCATCCTTATCTTTGACTTTATCCTTGTTTTTATCATTCCTCGATTCTTCCTTGTCAACTTCATAGTGCTCAGAGCAGATATGAAGCAATTGTTGCACTTTTAAAACATTACCAGTGCCAGCATAAGCACATACTTCGACCATTGTAATTGCCATTGATTTGAAAGGTTCTGGGATTACCTCTAAAGTAGCAACAACTGCTTCAACTTCCTCTTGTCTTCCCAAAAAGCATAATCCCAATCCAAGTGGTAAAAATCTGGCATAAGTATCCTTCAAATCGGATTCAGGTCGTTCTAATAATGTCTGAATTATCGTGCTGGTAACATCAGGATTTCCCGAACCAACAGCAATCATGCCACATGCTAATCCAGCCATGCCGACAACTTCCATGTTTGATTTGCTGTCACTAAAAACAGGATTAAGAAGACTTAGCACAGCTTCCCTATTAGAACCAACATATGCTAAACCTAAACCGACAATCGCTCCCAAGCGCATTATATTTGTATTATGAAGTACGTAATCAGAGAGTAGAGCTAAAGCAGGATCGCATTCATTGCGTACACCGCAGTTCACAATGCCACACGCAAGTAAAGCACCAGATTTTATATGGTCTTCGGATGAGTATAAGTATTTGTCGATTGGTGTTAAACCTCCGTCAACGTCCCATAATAAGACCTAAAACAAATATATATTATAGACAGGAAAACAATCTCAAAATAATTATTATTTTACAACTCTTTACAATAAAAAAATGTACTCACTAATCCAAGTGAAGCGGTTGCACTAAGCATGCCATGCTCCTTATTCTTAAAAAGCCATTTATTGCCATCCTCCATTAACAATTTATCTTGGCCGAAAGCAGCATTAACAAACCCGTTAACAAAACTAGCTGCAAGATTTTGCCTTGCAGAATCAACCTGGCCTCCACCAAATTGTGGCCTGGTATTCTCCAAATGTGACTTGTAAACATCCTCGGGTGTTTTAGGCTCCATAATATCCAACTACAATAATAAATTATTAATTAAAAAAATTAACATGAAAAAATATTCTTTAACGCACTTCTCTGGCTAAATTCAAAAAATGATTATTCAAATGACAATTTGCCATGATTTCAATCAAATCATCATATTCTGGAGTGTTATCATTTATTTCAATGTATATCTGCTGGCGTCCCAACATGAATGCCAATTGTTTTTGCATTGCTCTAAAAATGATTTAATTTATATTAATTAATCGTAAAATTATAGAAGTATTATTACGTGTCTGCACAAGATGTAAAAATTTCCTCAATCAATTGATGGTTATTCAATTGCATGGCTAAACGTAATGCTTGTGGATATTGCTTGAATTTACGGAATAATTGTAAAGATGTTGTAAGAAGAGTTGTATTTTCCGGGTCTGGTACATACGGAACACAACTGAAAAGATTAGTTTTATAATATAAATTATCAATATTTTATATATCTGTATGTACCTCGTTAAATAAAGGCAGACTCTGTTGTAAATGTTCTCATCAACATACTGTTCAAGCAAATCAAGACGTTCAATTTCCATAAGTAAATCGCATGCTTCGGCTTCAGCATTATGAGTCATATTGTACGGAACAATTTGACGAGTTAGTAAAATCAATTTTTCTTTGAGGATCTTTTCATTTTCTATATCACCGATGAAATCACTCCATTCTTGTGCTATTTCTCCGGCTAAATGTCTATTAAATAAAAAAAACTAAATGTTAGTTATGATCGGGGCAAAGTTAAGAGATATTAGCACCCTAAGCATTTTTGTTGTTGAATCCGCTTATATAAAATTATATAAACAAAAATTGCAATTATTATAACAGTATGTTTTATTGATGCGTTGAGCACCACACCAAAAATGGTAGATTCTACGATGGGACCGAATTAGTTTTCACGTGCATTATTAGTAATAATAAATCTTTATTTTATTTGCCTTTGGCCTTTAAAATACATTATCTCCATATAAATTTTCAACTTAATACTATATATAACCTTTGAATATATATAACTAGAAACTTCATTCAAATGTACTGCGTGGCAACAGTAAATTGGAAATGAATACCTGGTGAGATAGCTGGTGTGCCTAATCCAAACTATCTGATTCTAGTTCGGTGTATGTATTAGTAGAGTGGCATAAATATAACAACGGCCTTGGTTGTAGCGGCTAGAGAGGTCGAGATTGCCAAAAATATCCAAGTGCTTGATACAAAATAACAATTGATTGTCGTATAATGATATATTAATATTGATTATACAAGCACATTATTGGTATTAACTAATAAAAATTTCAAAGCGCTCAATATAAAATAGAACTTTAATTTATTGTCGTATAATAATATGTTAATATTGAACAAGAGCATTATCGGTATTATTTAATAAAAATATCTAAGCTCGATACAAGATAAAATTTAATTTGATTGACGTATAATAATATGTTAATATTGATTGAACAAGCACATTATCCGTATTAATTAATAAAAATATCCAACTGCTCGATATAAAATTAAACTATAATTGATTGTCGTATAATAATATGTTAATATTGATTGAACAAGCACATTATCGGTATTAATTAATAAAAAAATCCAAGCACTCCATATAAAAAGAGCTTTAATTGATTGTCATATAATAATATGTTAATATTAATTGAACAAACGCATTATCGATATTAATTAATAACAATACCTAAGCGCCGATACAAAATAAAACTTTATTTGATTGATAAGATGAACATGAGAAACAAAATGAAACAAATAAGGGACAATATGATAACGATTAAAATAAAAGAGGAATTACTAAAACGTTATTTTGAAATTTAGCTGGCACTAAAAATAAAGACTAAGATTTTTGGAAATATTTAAAAACTTTTGACACTATCGGCCTGGTAGAAACATGGGTAGAGGAAAAGGGGTGGATAGAAATCAAAGAAAATTTACCAACAGAATCTAAATGAAAATGCCAGCCAGCAATCAAAGAAAAGAAAATAGAAAGAGTGTAAGAAAAGAAATAGCACAAGATGAAGAAACTAAATTTGACATAGACAAGATAAAGGCATTGTGGTAAACAACATAGTTTTAGAAGAAATTAAATATAAAGTGGTGACTTTATAGCAAGAAAATGAAAAATATCAGAATTAATTAGAAAATATAATAAAGAAAAAGGACCTGAGTTAGAAAAAGTTATAATTGGGGGAGACTTCTATGTAAGAATCGGAAGAAACGGATACAAAAAACAGGAATTCACAAGACAAAACCGAAACTAAAGAAAGCAATGAACTAATAGAAATGATAAAAGAAAATGGATTGAATATTCTAAATGGAAACATGGCAGGACACAAAGAAAGAGAGTTCAGATTTATAGGAGGTAAGGGTCAGTCTGCAATTAACTATGTATTAACAAATGAAGAAGTCTGGGTGTATATAAGAATTTATAGTAGGAGATAGGGTGGAGTCCAATCATCAGCTATTAGGGGTGTATATGGCAATAGGAAAAATTAATACAAAGTCAATTAAGAAAAAAATAATCTTGAAATCGGTCTGAACGAAATCAGTTAAACAATACTGATGTCAGCTAAATTTAAAACAGAATGAAAAACAAGCACAGCAGAGAAAATGTTAGAATTGGAAAAAACAATTGAAGAGATCTACAGTCAAAAAGATACAAGAAAAACACACAGCTGCTAAGAAGAAAAAAAAATTGTATAAAAAGGCAAAGATATTAAAACTTTTTAAAAATTATGATAAATTGCTTTTCGTTTAACTGTTTTAATTCACTTGGTAAATGCTTAAAAATGTTTATTCCCATACAAAGTGGAACATATGCTACCAAATTTAATCGGCGATGTGAAATTAAAGTTTTATATTTTTGTCTTATGTCATGTTCATGCACAGAACAATGGTGACTTAGATTGTATTCATTTCTATATATACATACACACACACACACACACACACACACATTGCAACTTGTAAAATATATAGACAAACACCTTGGAAATCCTTGAACATATGTTAACTGAATGTAGCAAAATGATAGAAGAGAAAAGAAATTCTGAAAGGGGATGGACGCGGATTAGAATGTATGAAGACAGTGCCGAAAAGAAAAAAAATTGAATAAGAAACTGTAGTACATTAATATAAAGAATTAGGTTTAGTCCTTTTGTAATGAAATTTGTATTTTAATTTGAACTGTATTTTCAAGGCCAAAAGGCACAAAATAAACATTATAATATTATTATTATTATGTTATATAAACGTTATTATATTATCAGTATTGTACAAACAACAATTTAATATTTCTCCAGTCGCTAACAATGTCACACTGCGCCCTGGGGTTAATTTAACTAGCAGGTTGGGAGATGTACTAAATAGTATAATTCAAAACAAAGCTGTGTTAATGGTCACGTCAAGACATAGATATCCCGTTAAACCGAGTCGTTGCCTGAATACGTTGATTTGTTGATTGTATATTCGTTGTAATATTATAATATTCTGTCAATGCTGAAAAAAATATATATAATACAACGAATAAACAATGAACGACCGACAACAGTCGATCTATTTTTGGATTCTGCCACTGGACCAGCAGTCTACATTCATAGAGCGCAGATTTATTAGCACCAAAAATTGTAAAATAAGCAAATTAATAAGCATAATATTTCTTAAAAATAAGCTTATAAATTGGCATAAAAAATTAAATATGCATAAAAACACAAAATAGAGTCTTTAAAAAGCATTAAAATTTTTATCCAAGGTAACAAAATGCCGAATTAAAAAGTAAAAACAAATACAACAAAAAAATTGTTTTCATTGATTTATTATACAGAATATCCAATGAGCGCCTGTACTGTTGAGACATTATTTCTAAAATCTTATCAATTATCTCTGAATAATTCTGTAAGTTTTGTAAAAGTGCTATTATTTACTTTTATTAGCGTCATATTAGAAGATACTGTTGCATTACACAAATCAGAATAATTTTTTATAGATGAGCTAGCCAAAGACTCCCATCATAGTTTGCTATGTACTTGTTCCAGTTTTGTGTTTTATTAAATTTTCCCGTTTAATTGTATTATATTTTTTTCTCGATGGAAATAATTATGACTACCATACATAATGTGAAAATACAATACATATTTAAAACAAAGTGAGCTTTGCACATACATAAGAAAATAAAATTAACAAGTATACAATAATGTCTAGGAAACAAAATAGTTAAAATATATATAGATATTGGAAAATATGCAAATAAGCACACACAAAAAAACAAGTAAATATGCACAAAAATGGCACAAAGTAAAATATTTGCTTAATAAGGCAAAATAAGCAAATAAGCAACAACAAAAAATAACCACGTTACTCAATTTATTGCAGAACATGTATATACAAAGTTATTTTGAAAGATGATAAACGAGCAAAAAAGTAGATCATAAATAGTGACAATGCTTATTATATATTTAAACATATTGCACAAACTTTGTAAGAATATATTTGCAAATCAAAAGGATTTTTGTTTTGAATCCTGCAAATAATTTGCAAAAATGACCACTCGGTACATACCAACGAGCCATAGGCCGTACAGACTGTATAGCAAAGGGTTATCAAATTCTACCCGTTACATTTATACCTGACTGCATAATGGAAATCTAATTATTATGCATGTTTTTATTATATTTGAGAAATAAGGCTATTAGCCACTAACGGAATTTATTAAATAATGCAAATTAAAACTTAAATATTAAAATAATCTGTACTTTAACTAATTTTTTACACGTACATTAGATACTCCAATATACACAAAACATAATATAAGATAAAGATTATAATATGTTATTGATGATATTTTGCAACTTAATTAAATTTAAAAATTACAATTCTTAATTGTAAGTTTTTATAACATTTTCCTACATACAAAAAGTAATTTCTTCAAAACAAAATTAAACTAACTTAACGTGAATTAATTTTCAAAATTAATGAATAATTCAAATTTATTAAGTTAGCAATTTTAATAATGCTTTTTTAAATTGATTATTTAATATCTTATAATATGCTATACATTTATTATTTCCATATTCCAATATATAGAGAAAAGTATTGGATTCATACCAAAAATTCAAAATTGAAATTGCAACGAAAAAAAGTGGTTTTTAGAAAAATGTATGTATGTGCGTGTCACACATAACCCAAACAGTTTTTAAGATATTGTTAAGACATTTGAGAAATATGTTGAAAGCAAACTCTAGTGCCGCCGAAAAATTCGTTTCGATCAGTTAAGTTGGTAACACGTGCTGGTCAATTTTCTTTCAAAAATCACCATAAACCTCTATTTGAACAGAATAACAAATAAAGAAAGGTAGTTGCTTAATTCTATATTTATTTAACCCTAGAAATTAGTTTCAGATCGATATTATAATACCAAACTTATAAAAACGCACTAAAAATATCAAAAAGAAGAATTTCATCAATTTACTATAAACTATAAAATTTATAACAAAATTTCATATAAACTAATTTGTAGATCTTTCGAATTTGCATATTTTAGTTTTTGTTTCATTAAAACATTCCAAAACACAAAAAAGATACAAATTTATTGCTTTTATTTCCATAGTAGAAAATAAAAAACCAATAGATGGCGCTTTTGAGATGGTCAAATAGGGAAAACAAAACCCACTTCAATGTCAGTCAGTGCCAAAACCCGCAAAATACAAAAATATGTATTAAAATTTTATAAAATCAGGCCAAGTAAAGTGTGGCAAACAGCCCAACCGGATTCACCTTTATTTTTATACTATCCTCCACCAACAAATGCCAACATTCTACTTATCTTATTAAATTTAAAATGATTCTTTTTAATGTAAAGAATTGATGACAAAAATATATTGTTGGGGGAAAAGCTTTAGAACGCATCCTAGTTAAATTAGGAAACATGGTTAAATTTACCTGACAACAACCAAATTAAATTAA
>JARJEC010032998.1:0-11977 GCA_030264575.1 Tachinus sp. AB-2021
GTACAACTCCAATTATTCGTAGCCCAGTTATTCCAATTGCCTATTACTCGAATCAAATTTAAATTTGTAATTGCCGAAATATGTATTTGTTTAAAAATAAAGATGTACATTCATAATATATATACAACTTTGTGCAACTTCTTAAAAGACACAATCTGTCAAAACAAAGATAAAAATTCTGTACATACTGGAAAGTACTGTATTTATGTACATATGTACATTACAAATCATATATGTGTATCCACATAAGAATATCGGGTTTCTAAGAAATTGCATTTTTCCGTAAATTATTTAATTATCCGAATAGGCCCTAGTCTCAATTGATTCGGATAATTGGAGTTCTGCTGTATTTGAGTAAATAATAAAATTAAAGAAAAAACCTGTATGACATTATGTGATTTCGATCTGAAGATCAAATCAAGTAGTTTATTGAAAAATTGCATTTTATTGGCTGCTATTTTAAATTCAACCAATTGAATGCTATATTACAATAAACTGTATACTGTTTGTAATTAGAAATTGCACGGTGTCGCACAGGCATAAGAGTACAATTGTTGTGGTGACTCAGATTTATACGTTTTCTGAACAATGTGTTGGCCTGCTGTCTATTCACGAACATATGGGTTGTTTGGGTTACGATAGAACTATAGTAGCCCGTGACAAGACCTACTTACCATTTAAGGATTATGGTATCTTTGCTCTAATGCTGCATGTTTACATTGTAATTACTGATGTATTTGACTAAGCCATCACGTTTGGACTTGTTTAGTGGCAAGTAGAGTGACTAGTATGTGCCGAAGCGGGGGCTATCTGAACAATACAATTTTACAAACTGCAGCCAAATTTTAATTTATGCATTTGTTTTAGTACATTTATATTCAAATAATACAACATGTCACAGTCCAGAAGATTAGGTCCAGATAAGAAAGACATTATAATAATGGCTACGAAAGAAGATCATGCGGTACCCAGTTCTGTAAAATTACCAGATGCTGATCCGCAACCTGGATTGATTCTAGCAAATGGTGATATAAATTGGAATTGTCCTTGTTTAGGAGGGATGGCAACAGGACCGTGTGGAGTAGAATTCAGAAATGCGTTTAGTTGTTTTCATTATTCAGAAACTGAACCAAAAGGTAATAGAATGTTAACTAACTAGTTAATTCCATTTTTAATTTTTCCACTTTGAATAAAACATGTTTTTCTTAAATTGGAGGTTTAAAAAAGTGGTTTTTAGAAAAATGTGTGTGTATGTATGCATGTATGTGTGAGTGTGTATATGTGTGTCACGCATAATTCAAATGGTTTTTAAGATATTTTCTTCAAAAATCCCTATAAATGGCCTTGATTTGAACAGAATAACAAATGAAGAAAGGTAATTGCTCTATTCTATAGTAATTTAACCCTAGAAATTGAATTAAATTAGTTTTAGATTGATATTTTAATACTTTTAATAACATATAAAGATGTATTAGAAATGCCAAAAAGAAGAATTTTGTCAATTTACAAGAAAACTATGAAATTTGTAAGAAAATTATATCTATTATTATTATGAAAAAATACCAAAACACAAAAAAGATACGAATTTATTACTTTTCTCTCTATAGGAGAAAATAAGAAACCAATAGATGGCGGTTTTGAGATGGTCAATTGGAGAAAACAAAAGCCAGAAAATACGAAAATATCAATAAAAATTATATAAAATTGTGCCAAGCGAAGTGTATCAAACAGACCGACCGGATCTACCTTTACTTTTATATTATTCTCCACCAACACAAGCCAACATTCACTTATCTTATTGAATTTTAAAATGATTCTTTTCAACGTAAAGAACTGATTGCAGAAATATATTGTTGCAGAAATATTTTATTACAATACAACTTTACTAATCTGTATCTGAGCGAGCCTTGAGTTATCCCTTAATGAAAAACGAAAAGCATAATCAAAACAAAATAAATCAATAAATTTGTTATTACTAAAATAATACAATTTACTATGATTTTATCACGATTTATTCTTTCGAATTCATTACTAGTTTTGGCTCCACCATTGCCTTCTGCAGATGATACAAGTTATCTGTAGAAGGCTCTAGTGGAGTCGAAACTAGATGATACAAGTTCTGTAGAAGCCTCTAGTCGAGCCAAAACTTGTAGTGAATTTGAATGAATAAATTGTGATAAAAAATATAGCAAATTGGTTATTTCATTAATATAATGGATTATTACATAGTAACAGTCAACTCAATTAATTATATTAAATTTATGTTAGCTTCAAATGGCCTTTGAGAACGACTTGCGAATGGCAATACCTTTCAGTTTTCTTCTCTGCAAAAGTCTTCATGTTATCTGTCCTTGTCTTTATCCCATACCTCAATAAGTTCTTAGTTTGAGGTGGGTCAATTTCAATCTCGCAGAAATTTCACACAGTCTAGCTGCAGCAATGAATGTTCTCTCTATTATCCTTGCTTCTTCCTTCCTTTTTTTTTTGTTTCTTTTGTTCTAATGTTTTATTTGGTGTTATATGCCCATGCTCTGTGGTCGAATATAATTTAAATATTTTTTTTACATATTCTTTCCAAAAGTTTCATGCTCGGTTAATATTTGCATTGTGTAGTAAGTAGCACATGTGGGTTTTTTTCTCCAGCCAGTTTTTTATTTCTGGTATTGGTTCATAATTCCCTTTATTTCCTTCACTCCACTACCTCTATTATCCATTCATCGTCTTCTCTCTTGTCTGTCTTTTTGCTTCTTTTTTATTTGTTTCTTCATTTATAATTCTCTTTATGTCCATCTTTAATAAATTAATATTTAGTAAATTTTATTTAAAACTTCTGTTTCAGGTTCTGACTGCTATGACAAATTTAAAGATATGCAAACATGCATGCAACAATATCCTACATTATACAACAAGGACTTAGCAGAAGACGATGAACTCTCGGAGGCAATTTCAGAGTCGGAAAAATCTAAAGAACTACTTGCGAAAAATAAACAATAAGAATAATATATAGTAATACATTAGTACCAGATAAATATTGTTTTGTTAAATATTTTGCAATAAGAAAATTCATTGTCAACAAATATGTATGTAATTATGCTGTGACTATTTAATAAATTCATGCATTTTGTTGATATAAATTATATTGGGTTTAGTCACTTGGACAAATATGGTAAAATATCTTATTATTAACTACACAGAAAATTTTATTTTTTCTGCATTATTTCAAAAATTGCTATGCAATAAAAAAATAATAAAACGGCCTAAAAATAAACTATCTTTGTTTTATAAAATATGTGAAAATGTTATTTGGAAAAGTTGTTTAGAACAGACAAAAGGTTTGAAATACAAATTTTGTACATCTTATGTTATTTCTCGTATATAAATGGGCTTTGTCATTTGCCAAGTTGATTAAACATCAAATCGCCTGAATATTTTCAAGTCAAAATAATTTGATCAAATCAACACAAAAGCCTTCAGTGGCATCCATCAGAAAGTATTTTGTAAAGGCCAATTGTTTGGCTAGGCTAAGTGCCAACTACGTTCTTACAAAAAAATATATTAGCAGTAGACAATTATTATAACAGGGCATTTTTGTATGCACTGCCAAAAATACTGGTATTTGATACATAAATTATTAAATATATAAATGAATATTTAATTTTTCTAAATTTTATGTTTTTTTAAGGCATACTTTGAATAATTAGGTCATAGAATATTAATTAAAATACACTATTTATGGACTTATGGAAGCACCCTTAAGAAAATAAATCAAATTTTCAAAAAAAATGTGAAAATAAAAACTCTTTGGTTCTATACATTTTTTTTTAATTACGACTTTAGCCTTTTGAAATACTTTTTGTTTGTCTCAATGTATTTTTGAAAAATTTTCACGTTTTTCAAGAACCTTTTTTTTTCTTTCAAAGAAAAATAAATTAAATTTAAAAAAAAGCATTTTATAAATTGAGAAAATTCTTTGACTTTTAGTTAGACAAAATTGGCTCTGTAGCATACCGGTAATATTAATAATCGTGTATAACCGATATTTATAAGGAATTGTTTTGTTTGCACATTATTTTTAATACATCCTTAACAAAAAATGCAATCAAATAAATACAACAATAATACATACACTAATTATTGTTATTTAGTAATTTATTTGGTTTGCGTATTTGTTGGAGCTATATGCGCTCCAAGAAATATGCTTTGATGTTTATGTATGCAAGAAAAACGCATTTTTTTCAAGTACATAAATAACTGCGACCGTTTTAGTCTGTCATATTGATAATAAGAGTTTCCCAAAAGCCACATATTTTTTCTACATTTAGTAATGAGTAGATATCCACTATCTGCCAACGATTTCTGTTTCTTACGCAGTTATAGTTTGAGCACACACCGAAACTAGTCATAAGTCATAACTATGGTTGTATTACAAGCATGTACAAGTTGTAACCGAGTGTGGACAATTCGGGAAGGTATCGAAAGACCCAAAAAAATATTTACACAAATGCCCGTATTATGTCATTATATTTGATGCATCGGTGACACACCATATAAAACTAATGAAGTGTTAAAAGAAGCAGCAACAAAAATAGAAAGGAAAATAATTTTTTTATATATAACTTCTAATAGTGTTAGGTTAGGTTAAAAAGAATTGGCATCTTCACTTTTGTAATTATGCAAGCCGCATGAAGTTTGCAAGGAAACAGATTTAAAGAAATCCAGAGATGGAATTAACTATTATTCCGAGTTTTTTAATGTTTTGCCCCTTAATGTTATAGAATTAAATCCTATACAATTTAAAACATATATGAAAAATGCTTTCTATACATTAATGAATTCTTAGAATTCGACTTTCCGTACTTGTATATTATACAATGAAATCTCCGTTAACCAGACATTAACGGTGCAACTAAATTTGTCCGCATATTGCAGGTGTCCGCTTAAAAGAAAGTAAGATATATATATATATTTGGATGTATGTTGGTGCATTCTAAACTGTCCGGTTATAGGAGTTTTCTGTTTATTGGAGGTATTTGCAACTAGAGATTTCACTGTAACACAAATAAATATTATTATTATTATATTGGTGACAGTAACAAAGAATATCATGAGTGACAATGGGGCATCAAACTGCACAGCTTCCTATGAAAAATGCATTTTGATGTTTCACATCTACCAGTCATACTCCACCGGCTTTTCCCTTTTTAAATTTAGATTTAATTTTCTTTAAAGTAATTTAAAGATGCCACAGAAATAAAAATTTAGATATTGTTTTATCAAATGATTGTTTTAAAGCAAATAAGAAAATGTTGGCATGTTTCGGGAACAATTTAAATAATTTTTTGTTTTATTTAATAAGCAAGCGTAGTGAAGAATTTTAAAAATTAAAAAAACGATTTAATATGGTTGTAAGAAAACAATTAAAATTTAAAAAAATATTTACAAATATTAGAAAGAGAAACATATTTTTCTATTGGATTTTTAACAATCCTATTTTTAATATTTTTAGAATTCTTACTTTCGTTATATGAAGACATAATAAGGCATTTTTTAAAATGTTTGTATGTTAAAGAAATTGTTTTTAATAAATTAATAATAAATGATAAAAAAAAGAATTAGCCTCAATTTATTAAAAATGGTTTTTGTAACAGAAACAAAAATTGTTACAACAATTTTGCCTGAAAATTCTTGATTTCAAGAATTTTTGTATTTAAAAAATATATTTTTTACTGATTTAGCACATTAATTTTATGCTTTATGATCATCTTCCCCACCAGTTAGGTGCACATAAACGGACACCTCCAATAACTTATATAAATATATATATATATAAATAAACATGCCAAAAATGCAAGAGTACGTAGTAGTATTATTTGAATTTGTTGGGTTTTTACATGGACCTCGAGATCCTTCAGCCATGTTTACATAAATATATATATATATATATTATGTGTATTGAGTTATGGCTTGTTATCAACTCTAAAAATTTGCCTCTTAATATATAGAGCACCGTTAATTGTTTCCCAATGGCAAATAGTACCGCTAGGCAGGGGTATGTGATCAACAATCTAAGTACCGACAAGGCCTGATGTTACTTGTCTTGCAAACATTTGACATCAGTCGTACTGGACATACCATCACAGCAGTTCAAAATGTAATATTTTACTTAGAATTTTATTTATAAAATGACATTCATGTAGTCATGTCAGTATTTTTTAATTCAATTGTCCGAGTCGATTTTAAAAGGACAAAAATTTAATATGTATTATGAATTTGCAAAATTTGAAAATGTTGAAATACATATTACTTTAAAAATAAAGATCGACATACATAGATTACAACCTAATGTTTGTACAAAATTGTGTAACTTTTTAAATGACGCAATCTGTCGAAACAAAGAATATTCACTAGCCCTGTATGTAAATATATACATTACATGTCAAGCAAAAAACGAAGGTCATGGTGATGGGCGTCAAACAGAAGCCAATAAATATAGAAATAGGCAATGAAAAAATAGAGCAAGTAGAAACATTCAAATACCTACAAATACTTATAGAGACATTGTGGAATCAGGATAGCCAATTAAATAGACGGGTGGAAAAAACAATGAATTACATTACAAAATACGTAAAAAATGTATAAACAATAAAAATATAGAAAGCGGAACAAAAATGAAAATATATTACTCAATAATAAAACTAGTACTGACATTTGGATGCAAGGCGTGGAGACATAAGAGCAAAATTCAAGCAGTAGAAATGAAATACATGAGGCGAGTCATGGGAGTGACAAAAAAAGGCAAAATAAGAAATGTAGATAGAAGAAAACAACTAAATGTAAAACCAACATCAGAACATATGGCAAGGATGGAGGAGTTGAGGCCGGTAAAAAAGATATATGGAATACCAAAGCCAAACACAAGAAAAGAGAAAGTCGAAGGAAAAAATGGGAAGATGCAATAGGTGAATTACTAAGGAGAAATGGAAGAGGTTGGAAGGAGACAAAAGGGATGGCAGGGAACAGAGAGAAATGGATGTGGTTCATAAAAGAGTAAAATAAAATAAATAATACCCCGACACCATAATATGGTAAATAGGGAATGGATATATATGTCATGTGAAAATAAGCTTTTTTCTAAGAAATTACTTTTTTTTGTAAATTATCCAATTATCCGAATAATTGGAATTCCACTGTATTTATAATTCTAGGCAAATTTGATTTCTCATTTTCATAATCTCAAATATCTGTGTGTCACTAAAAATCTTAATGTGTTATTTTTAATAATAAAAATATTAAAAAAGATTATGAATATTTTTTGTTATAACTTTATTCATTCGGTTAATGCTGAATACATATTTTTTGATGTACCAAGTTTAATATTAGAATTATCATTGCTCTCTTCATGAGAATCGGTTTCATCATCACCACTTGGAGAGTCTTCATCTTCTTCCGAGGATGCCGTTAAATCTTTATCAACTTTTTTATATTCAACATCATTCTGCGGTTTGCCCTTAATCCATTGTATAAGTGCTATATCTGGATGTGTTTCCCATTCACTCTTGTTTTCTGTATAACCAACAGGTGTTAGACATAAAGAAATTTTACCATCTACTGCCATTCTAAGAAGACTATTAGCAGCTCTGTAAGAATCAAATCGTGCTGCTTTTGCTGTTAGATAACCTCTCTTTTTAGCCCAACCATCGCATATATCCATTGCAGACCAAACAACATCATTTTCAGGATGATGAATTCTCAATAGTTTTGGCAAATCTAATCTTTCAGCCAAATACTTAATTGTTGTATACGGTTCTCTTAATTGTGCGATAGGAAAACTTCCCATTATAACTTGTAACTCTTTAGGCACTTTTGAAGGAAATACTAAACCTGGACAATCGCAAAGTTTAATAGTAGGAGTTATGAAAATGGTCTGAAAATGTTTAGTGTGACCTGGTGTCTTAGATACACTAACCACTTTTTTGCCCATAATAGCATTCATTATCGATGATTTTCCAACATTTGGTTGGCCTATACAACCAATTGTTAATATTCCATTTAAAAAGCTTTCGTGATTGACATAACCTGCATCATTGTTGATTTCTATAGTTTCAGCTACTTCAATTTTATCATCGGCAAATTCAAGCAAACTTTCTTCCTTTATTTTGTGCTCCCAAGAAGTTAGATCTACTTTATCACCAACTATATCTTTGCATGCATCGAGTAACAATTTTGCACCTTCAGCAGTTAATTTAGCTGTCCCTCTTCTTCTTCTAATATTTAAACCGGCTTTATCAGATTGTTTGCCGATTAAATTATACATTGGAACGGTAGTAAAAAGAAGTACTTTCAAATTTGGAAATTTATCCAAAAGATAATTTTTCCAAGCAGCAATTAACGAATCTGGGACAAGATCAATTTTATTTAGTATTAAAATCATGTGCTTTTTTAATGTTTTTGTGACATAATCATAGAGGGATGGTGGAAACATTAAAGCCGGCAATCTTACATCAACAATAAGTAAAACTATATCAGACATTTCTAATACTCTCCATAGTTGCCTCCAAGTTTCCAAATTTTGTTCAAAGTAGCCCATTTTACTTTTCTCGGTACTGTTTTGTAACTCGTTAATATATTCTAAAAAATATTTATTTTCTTTGCCGTCTAATGCTTCTTTCGTTAAATTAAAAGACCATTTTGGGCGTTTGGGAAAGCTTAATTCATCACTGAAGTAATCATCAATATTAATTTCAAATTGTTTCTCCTCAACTTTTTCCAATGCTTGTCTTGCACGTTCTTTACGATGTTGAATGTCTGCATCGCTTTCTTTGAAAAAGTGTAAAGCGTATCTGTTTGGATTTTGACCTTTTTTATTTGGCTGATAATTAAGTTTTTGTATATTATCAGCATCTGAAGATTCATCATCACTCTGCCCCTTTAATAATATATTACTTCTGGAATGTCCTGCAACATTTGTGTTTTGTTTTCTATGTTTCTTCGCTTTTAGTTGATCCTTTTTTGCTTTACCACTGAATGGTGTCTTTTTTCTACCTTGTGGCATTTCTGTGAATTTAATAAGGTAATTTATAACAATTTAAACTAAAATCATTTAAATGTCTAACCTCACTTTACAAAATACAATTATCTGAAGATAAACGCAGAGTGTGTTCGAAATGTCGAAGTGTTTTTATTAGTTAATACATGAGCTGCGTTCAGATAATACTTTGGTGCGTTAATAGATAACCTCCCAATGTGGTACGAATCGGTATCACATCAGCCGGGCGAAAAGTACAGACGTTTCAGCGGATGTGATAAAAATAGTATATTAAAATGCAAGCACGCGTCCGAAATTCTGACACGGACCGTACCGTAGCGGAGAGTGGTGGAACAAACAAGTGCTGCGAGAGCTTTCTGAACGAGTGTTTATACTATTTTTTTCTATTTTGCTGCTCCTCTAGATTCTTTCCTCAAAGAAATAAAATTTTGAAGCTTAGGGAATTTTGTTATGGTTAGGTACAATGATTTAATATTATTTAAGAAGGCCGTTGAAAATTCAATTTGAATTGTCATTATTTTTTTAAGAAAATGAGTTCTGACAATTTTTTATTTACTTTTTTCGAAATTTGAGCAAGAGCAGCTAGATAAAAGATTTAGTTTATGTAACCACCCACTGCACTTGCCCGCACAGCAGTTTTGTTATAAAAATGTTCATCTTCTATATATCAATGGCGCAAACACAAAAAAAAATTAAAACACTAGCACTTACTAGGCTAGTGTTTTATTTTTTGCGTTCAAAATTCTCAGTAACGAACCCAAACGAGTGCTTTACTAGGTATAGTAAGGACGCAAACAAGAAAAAATCAAGTAAACATGCATTGTGCGCACTTAATCCGCTAAAAACTATTCAGTTGCACTATTTTATTACTGGAACAAGATTTAGAGACTATTGATAACATTTATGTAAAACCGAATTATGAACCGAATATTTTTTTAAGTTCGTATTAGATGAGGTTATTACAGTATAAGAGCCTAGTAACGTCGCAAAAAAGTTTATTTTTGTTCAACTAATTTTTGAATTTTTATCTTTCTTATTGAAGTTAAAAAGGGATGCAATACGTCTGGTAGTTGAGAGCTGGTATCTCCGGTGCGCATCTCTTTTGTGGCCAAATTTGACGTTACTATTTTGGAAACTAATAATGATAGGCTGTCTTCGGTTAATTTTGTGAGATTAGTTTATTGGTAGCAAAAGGATTTTTCTATAGTTTTTTGTTTCCAAGGAAAATGTGATTTTTCTAAATCAGCCGTTTCTAATATGGCTTTTGTTTGGTTTATTCCTTAAGTTATTGCCGCATTACTAACGCANTGTTAAAAAAATTTTTTTCAAATAGAAATATAAATTGTAGAGTTTTATGCTGATTTGATTGGTATAATATATAGTTTGTTGGGTTTGCAATGATTGATAACAAAAAATGTCTTTAAAAAAATATAAATATTAGTTCTTTTACATTTCCTTGTTAATTTGTTTAGATTAGAATCAAAACAAATTTAAATTAATAAATTATTTATAAAAAATGTAATTATCCAATTTAGTTAACAGGAAACGCAATAAACTATATATCGTTGAAATCAGGATAAAATTCTACATTTTAGAAAAATGACGTGCAATATAGTTTACATTTGAAAACTAGAGGTTGCAATGCGTACCTACTAAAACAATATAATTCCGCCATCAGTTTTTAAGTTGAACCAAATAATTTTAAATTCCATAAAATTAGTAGAACGTTTTCATGTGTTGGTGGAGGATAGTATAAAAGTAAAGGTGGATGTTCGCCACACTTTGCTTGCCTCGATTTTATATAATTTTCATTTATATTTTTATATTTCGCGCATTTTGACACTGACTGACATTAATCAAGTGGGTAATGTTTTCCCCATTTGACCATTTCAAAAGCGCCATCTATTGGTATTTTATTTCCTATAAGGAGAAAATTAATATTTTGTGTTTTAGAATTTTTAATAAAACAAAAACCAAAATATGCAAATTTTAGATATCTTCAAATTAATTTATATAAAATTTTGTTATAAATTTTATAGTTTGTATATAAATTAACAATTTTCCTGACATTTTATAAGTTAGGTATTAAAATATCGATCTTAAACCAATTTAATTCAATTTCTAGGGTTAAACTGCTATAAAATTGAGCAACCATCTTTCTTCTTTTGTTATTCTCTTCAAATTGAGGTCGTTTAAGGCATTTTTTGGCTGCACAAGAGCTTGCTTCCAACATATTTCCAAAATTTTAGAACGTTATCTTAAAAATTATTTGAGTTATGCATGACATACACATACATTTTTCTAAAACCCGTTTTTTTAGACTCAGGTACCTCCAAAACATATTTCTATTAAAATTTCAATTTCGAATTTTTTGTATGAATCCAATATTTTTCCCTATATAGAGGGAAAAGTTAAAAAAAACGTTTATCAAATATCTAAAAAATTTATACTCGGAAAAAATCTGCCACGGCACTAGATTCTACGTAAAAATTGCCAATAAGATGTATTAGTACTATTGCAATAATAGAAATCGGCTGATTTAAAAAAATTAAATTTTTCTTTGAAACAAAAAATGATCCTGTAAATCTTTTTGCTATCAATAAATTAATGTTGTAAAATTAGCTCAAGACAGACAGTCATATCAGAATTTATCTAGCATTATTACTTTCGGAGATATAGCCGATAATAACGTCAAATTTGACCACAAAAAAGATGCGCACCGTTAGAAATACTAGCTCCTAGATGCCAGACATATTGCATCTATTTTTTTAACAATAACAATGATAGAAAGCTAAACTGAAAACTAAAATGAATTCTCAAAAACGTCGCCAGTTTTCGTACCATTAAATTGTGTTCTAAAACTTTTTATAAGTTAAACAATGGCCACAAAATTAGTATTTTTAGGAAAGCGCTATGCGTATTGAGCCATGA
>JARJEC010033068.1:0-13265 GCA_030264575.1 Tachinus sp. AB-2021
ATAAAAGCAATAATGT
This sequence comes from Tachinus sp. AB-2021, assembly GCA_030264575.1. Taxonomy (NCBI): domain Eukaryota; kingdom Metazoa; phylum Arthropoda; class Insecta; order Coleoptera; family Staphylinidae; genus Tachinus; species Tachinus sp. AB-2021. Next base: position 17 of record JARJEC010033068.1, read on the forward strand.
CTATAAATTACATCTAGAGTAAACGATAACGTTTATCAATAATATGTGCAAATAATAATTATACAATTATAAGATAAAGATTAATATATTTAAAAACAAAGTAACATTGTTTATCTACTAACAACGTTGCAAAGGAAAGTTAATACTAAAAAACCGCTAAACTAGAGGAAGTTTGGTCAAGAAAATCATTCAAAGGCTACTCGGTTATTTCACTTACACAGATCATTTGTTAAGCGTCAGCGTAACAATAGGGCAAAATTGCAGATTTATTTATTTGGTTACCATAATATTCGTATAAAATTATTAAGCTTTCCGTTAAAAAATCTTTTTTTTTCATTATTTCCGATTAATATAATAAAAGATTAATACAACAATAGCAATTAATGAAATTATTTTAAAATATTAAGTAAATTATTAAATATAATTCAATATAGTGTATACATTAGCATAAATGTTTTATATGTAACTCACACATGTCCATGAAAACAAATTAAATTTGTGTTTAGATGTTATTTCGTTGCAATAATGTGAATACATTAACAAAATTTATAATCAAATATTACAAAATGCAGCAGTTTCATTTACAAATACTTTAAGTCCTGGCTCAACGAAGTGTCTCATCGTTTTACCAGTGAAATCTCATTTTCCTGGCTAATATTGTAAAATAATATAAAATAATTAAATTAATTAAAAATAAAATTAATACCTTTAGTAACTGGTTTTTATATTTATTTTATAAGTGCATTGAATTATTAAAGAATTAAATTAAAAAAATAATAGTCTACTTTATGCGGCTTAAATTTTGTGACAAGTTACGATATTATACACAATCTTTATTCTTACACCTAAATTTTATTCTTTTCTGATGTTTACAAAACTTATCTTTAAGTACAGTACTGAGTGTGACACAGAAATTGTACTAATTGGAATAATTTACTTGTTTTCTCCTTTCTTGTCTTTGTACAGAGTGATCAAATTTTAACTTTGCTATCTCGGAAAATAAATATGCTAAATGAAGAAAAACGTGTTTTTCGAAATCATCCAATTTTTATTATAGTTCTATTTTTAGTATATTGTTCGACTTCCGAGATTTTTAGCTACCTTTTTTTTTATCAAACACAATGAACTATACATCATTAAAATCAGTATAAAATATTATATTTCATAAAAATATAGCGCAGTATAGTTTCTATTTAAAAGAAAAATCTTACAGTTATTGCACATGCCACTCTAATGCTATAATAGTTTTCTGTAATTTTTCGTTTAAGGCTAATATTGTAAGTTTTCACAAGTGTTTTATCTAGTATCAAATCATCAATCTAATTTATTTTGTTTATCGTTTTTTGTGTTTTTTGGAAAATATAAGAGCTTGATGATTAGTTACTAACATTCACGGTTTTTATCTTATCTGTAAAATTATAACAATCTCAAATATGTCATGTTGAGCCTTAAACAACAAATTCTTTGTTTCTTGTTCGAGAATCTACTTTGTCTTTTATTATTCCCAGAGAACAATGTATGCAGGCATTTTTGTAATTTTCTTAGAGGTGTTTTTTTTATTCATATATTTTATTTAATTGTTTTAGCAGTTTTGTGTTTTATACATATATGTAGATATTTTAGTATCTATATAATTTTTTTAAAGAACTATTCCTCTGATTGTATTACAGCGGCTCTAAACATGTAAATCAATTCTACTATTACTTTCATTTCCTGATTCAAAGCGATGCAAAAATCATTGACTTAAAGTAATTAATTCTTATAGAGAATGAAACAATTGTCTGCATTTAATCGTTGCCGCTTGTAGCAATATCAAATTCATGTTATACTTTTTGCTTATTATTTTTTTACCAAATTTGCTTTGTAACACTGTTTGCTTGTAGAGTATAATTGGTGTTCTAGATAGTTACCTATTTTTGTATTTTTATATTTTATACAAGAAGTATAACTATATAACTCCAAAACCAAAATCAAATTATTGCTATATATAGTACATCAAAATTGAGTTAACCTAAAGTTAAATCTTTGTGCAGAATAGGTGGGGCGGAGAAGATACCGAATATACTCCAAAACAAAATCCAAGTCTAGATTTCCAGTTCTTACTTTCAACTCACATATCATAACTTAACAGTCCTAACGCTATGTCTACAAATGCACAATAACACCGCAGTGGTCTGCTTAAAAATCTAACCGGCTTGAATCAACATAAAAAAGTTTTACTGTAGTTACTATGTTTTCTTAATTGTGATTTTTTAGTCCTCAGGATAGAAATTAGATTACAAATATTGGATTGTAATAAGCAAATTTAGTAGCATCATAAAAATATTTTAATATTTTATATTTGAAGTAACTTTATGCACAATACAGGGTCATACCTACAACGGTTACAAACCCTTTTTTTATTTTTTGTAAATTATTTTACTATTCCTGTACAGTTGCCACCCGGTATAATATTATTTAATTATTTATTGATATCATTACCTTAATTAAAATGTTTCAACAAATACCATTGATGTATATTAATTTTAGTTAGCACAACATGATTCAATTAAATTGTATTTGCTCAATATTATGTTCATAAATAATCCGCTTTAAAATGTATATATATATATATATATATATATATATATATATATATATATTATGTTTAAAGTACGATTACACTTACAAATATGTAATTATCAAAATCAAATATAATAAATTTTATATTTTGCTTAGGTACAGATAAAATAACTCATCAAACAGATGAATCCGTTTAAAACACTTAAAAATTTCTGCAAATCTACAATATTTATTCTAGGTCATTTTTTATCATAATTCATAACTCGGTTTTAAAGGCTCACTTTAAAACGTAATTAAATTTTAGTTGACATAAAGAACATGTGTATATCAAGTAAATCTAATTCAAAGTAATTACAAATTAATTTAAAAATAAAATCAAGTAGACAAGGTACATTATTTGCTTTATTTAATATAATTGTTTTAGTATTTTTGGTTCTATTATTTTACACTAATGCAATAATATAAAAGTAATTAGTTTTAATATTACGAGCAGTCATTATAACTCATTTAAGTGTGTTTCGATAATAAATATACGAGGATTTATTCATAGAACGGAAAAACTGTGATTGCTTTGCATAGTGTTGATAAACTATTTTCAATTAAATCGTAATAATAAAATACAATTTTATTAAAGATAAACAAAAATTAATATTAATTAATAAATAGCTATTAATTTTACAAGCGCAAGGACTTACAGTACGAGGATTTTGCAATGCAAAGAAACGTGCGTAGTCGAGTTGCGTGCACAACCAAAATACTTAAGATACAATGTTTGTTTAAAATAACATGTTTTAGAAAAGTCTAAAACAAATGTTGTTAACAAAATCGTATTTTAGTATTAAGTAGTTTTTTTTTAATATTTCATAGCGGAATATAATCAGCATCTTATATGTGTTTTGAAATTTTAAAATCAATTCGTTAAGGAAATTGTAGAGTTATTTTCTAAAATACGTTACTATAAACAAAAATTGATATTTGATCAAACGAAAAAATTAAATAGCATTTGCACGGAGAATGTTTGCGTGTGGCAAATTATTTTATAAAAATTTAAAAATTATTGTCTTAAAAATTAATAGACAATTTATTTTTGCTTCCGGCATTATGACAAGTATAGTAACCTAATATTTGTTAAGTCAGCTTGTCAAAATATAAATAAAGAAGTAAATTACCTATTTGTGTTTTTCACTTCTTCACTCATTAATTATTAATATTATAAAAATGAGCCCGTTAAAATAAACTACTTTTTTTTGCTTTAATTTTTTTTTAATTAAATAATTATAATAGGTTAAAAAATTAAGTTAGTCGGGAGTATGCCGACAATTCACCTATTACAGTTATTTGCCGTAAAACAAGTGTTGCCGGACAATAATTTTGGTAAATGTTCAATTAGAATAAGCAATGTAATTGCTTTAATCGTATTTTAATAATTACCTCAACTCTAAAGTATATTCCGTAAGCCTCACTATAATAGTTTTACTTCAATGATACTATTTTGATTTGATCGTCGTCGCACTATGCAAATAAACCAACTTTTACATGTAGTAATCAAGTAGCACAAATAAAATACATAGCAAAATGTGCAATTTTAGTCCTATCGTATGCGTATCTATTCAAGTTTTGCGCTCCCTGACAGAAAGTTGTTGAATTATTATGAATTTGTCCACCGTAAAGTTACTCGGTTCTGTAACGCATGCAACTCGACCATATACCGTGGCAACAGCCTTGCACTTTATGGGGTCGATCTCCTGTTTGTACCATTAATAGTGATTAATTTATTTATGCCCATTTGTATTGTTGTTGTTTAACTAGAAATCAATACATTTGGTTTTTATTTTATTTTTTAGTAGTTTTTTTTTTGGTATTTTATTAAGTTAAAATGGGTTACTATTAAGAAAGTACAACTACTTAAAACTTTCTTGTAATAGCATAAAACGTCCCTAGTTTAAAAGATAAATACATGTCAAATCAAATGAATTGGAAAGTAAAATCGATATTCTCCAACTCTGTATAGAAGTTAACTTTTTCATCTTTAGATATTTGGAAGCTGAAAACAAACGCACCATTAAAACATATTAAATATTAACATACCATAAATTAAATGGATGTTCAATTGTGACTGGTGACAATGAAAAGGGTCAACCGACAAACAATAAAAATACAATAAATATTTAATTTTATTATTGATTAATAATAAAATTCTTTCAATAATTATCATTTGTTCTTTTTTTAGTATACTTATTAATAATGTAATCAAACAAACCTAATATACTTATAAAAGTGATAACTTTGGTAACGCAACAAAGCACAAAATAATCAAAATGTAACTGCATTTTGTCATTAAAATTAATTGATTCTATTTTTACATAATTAAAAAACGTAATTAATTAAATTCATTATAACTTCTAAATGGTTAAAAACTTAACTGTTTTATTTCAAAAATTGCAATAAAAGTATTTTAACTAACATTTTCAATCAAATAGTGTATATATTTCCTAAAAAGTAAAAAATGTTGGCATATTAATATTCTTAATTTATTTTTAATCAGGTAACTGTCTTATTCTGTAATTTATACTTTTATGGAATATTGGTTATAAAGTAACAAATCTAAAATCAACCAAAATCTTCATGTTTTTGTGTGGTCAAATTTGGACGTTAGTATAGGTTATCTCGGCAACTAAAAATTCTAGATAAATTCTGACAAGGTTGTCTCGAGCTAATTGTGAGAAGTGAGTACTAACGGTACTAAAAGAATTTTTCTATAATTTTTAATTTCCAAGGAAAACGTGATTTTTGTTTTGAAATAAAATAAAATAATATATCATGAATTTCTAAAAAAAATATAACTTTCCGATCATTTTTTAACATTTATTTCATTAATTTTGATAATACTTTTTTCCATTGATCGTTTATTAAACGGTCTATTTAATGTATTGACAAAAAACCATCAATAGCCCGCTATATTAATGCATGCATAACTATTAACACGTTGTTGCACCGCTAGGTAATAAGCTGTAAATTTATATTTTTTTAAAAATATATAAAACTTTTTTTAACCGAAATTGCTCACTCAATAAAATAATACATTGAAGAGATACGTCCGGCAAATGATTTTCCACAATACTGGTTTTGAAATTCTTGACTAGGGTCCTTCGTCGTCTCGTCCAGAAACATATCACTCGTTAATGTAATACCTCATTTGCCGGACTTATAACATATAATAACAATTAGATTGTACCAAACAGTCCGTTGCCTGGCAACTGCAATGCAATGTAATCCTATGCTATTAAATATGCTAAGATAAATTTTACATGTTTAAATCTAACCGAAAAAATGCTTCATATAGCATAATCGCATAACAAATTAATTAAGAATATCGATATACCAAAGTAATTGTAGAAAATGGTTTATTCTGTAATAAAGTAAAGTGTAAAAATCGTTAGGCGAATAGATTATACTTTTTCTGCAATTATAAATTAATATTTAAATACATATTTTAAATGTAATAATAAAAAACACAACGTTCCATAATTTAAATTTAATAATAATTGGTGATAGCAGATCTACTGTAAAATAACTAAGATTCCTCGATGGAAATTTTTTAAAGAGCCGATTACTACACATTTGTTTAAATACTTCCCAATTTAAAACAATAAATTTTAAATATTTTAAAAATGAAGGAGAAACTTCCAGGCAAAAAATTGGTTAGATGCATTATTATTAGAATTCAATTATAATAAATGCTACAAAATCCATTTCAATTTGAGTTAAATTAATTTTGTCTACAATAGACAGATTAAAATATAAAGCTGCTGACCAATCTAAAATATTACGATAACAGTTTCACAGAATAATGTATTTCTGTCGTTAAAAATCAACTAAAAATAATAATCCAAAAAAGTATAAAAAAATATGTTTAATAAAAGTGCATAAATGATTAATAGCTATGAAAAAGAAATGATTTATATATGTTTACAAAAAAACAAAATATTTAACTTGTTTTAATAAAATTAATTTCATTTTCAACGTTTATTCTATAGAATACTTGTCGTATGAGTAAAATATTATATTGCATAAAATATAAATAAAAATACTAAAAGTTTAAATGCACCATCATTATATAAATAAAATAATTTTATCTACTTACTATCCAAAAATAACTATTTATAACTATTTATATTAAATTTATATGCGTGATGTATGTATGTTTATTTGCATGATGTTTGTATGTTACATATGACACATAGATTGGAATATATTTTAATTAGGTAACTAATCCATAATATGTCAAAGCCAATCAAATTAAATAGTAAATAATAATTATGTATAAATTTTAAAATACTATAGTAATTCAATATAATCTAAAAATAATTAAAAAATTTATATAATTTGTAAAATAGAATATTATAGTTATTAAATAATTACCACAAACATTCTCCATTACTCACATTTTTTAATAATTTATTTTAACATGGAATAATGGCATGGTTATTATTTAATAATTATAATATTTTATTTTTCAAGTTATACTCCACTCCACTCCAATAATATAATAATTAAAATAATTAAAATTTCAAATACATATTATTTGCAATTTTGTATATAATTTGTCTTTGCAATAATAAAATCTTATAAAAATAAATTTTAATTTATAAACTTTCAGATATTTTAATTAAAACATTAATTGAATATTTTTTCAATTTAAAACTTTTATCTAATGTATGCATAATTCTATAATTATTTGAATAAATTATATACTTACAAAATATTAATATTTCAAAATACTTTGTGTGGCCGGATTGTGAAACAGTAAACTGGAGAATGCAATTTATTTAACGCGAATGGTTTTAATTTAAAACACTTTTGTAGCTGTAATTTAATTTTGAGCGCGTCTTGCGAATGGAGGCGAGACCAACCGCACTATTGCTTCCCGAAAACTGCTGCGCTTTTCGTTGGCATGTTGCAACTGAAAAGCGCTTTTCCAACCAAAAGTGATTGTAGTTGCGCAACGACGGACGCACTGAATACTGGCGCTACTATCATCCTCTTACAAACAGTCGTATTTGTTGACGTGAGAGAGATGCATACATGCATCAAAAACATACACTGAGAGATAGTAATGATGGTCCTGAAGCATTTGCCATCCGCGCTAATTACATAAAGTTGGTAATTATTGCTGTTCCGACATTCGTAGGTGAATAATAGAATGTTGCACTATTCTCTGAATTGTATTGCAGGGAATTACTGTGAAATTGGCACGCGGTTTTGGGGAGGCATTGTTAATTTTGGATTAGATTATCGGAGTTAGAGGAGTCGTTAGCTATTTATCCCACACATTTATAAAATAGTTATGCATTCTAATCAACAGGTATGTCAATTACAATACAGGGTGTCCGGAATTGTGTAGCATAACATGGGTATCTTTGTTAATATAATATTAAAAAAGATAGCAAGTTGGTTGAATATGCAAGGATTTGCAGTTTTTTGTGCTGATTCAAATACACTAAGAAATTTTTTTAAATTATATTATATAACACTTATTATTTTCTTTATTATAAAATTTTATAATAATAATAGTTATCTTTATTCTATATTTTTTTTTATAATATACAATACAAAATATAATATATATATATATATATATATATATATATATATATATATATATATATATGCAAATTAATCTTCCACAGGACCCCTAATATCACCTAATAAAAATACATTTGAAAAATTACTACTTAATTAATTCCAATCATAATTTTAAAATTCCTGGAAGTTATAAAATGTCTTCTTTAGAAATAATTTTATCTTTTAAACGTATATATAATTTTATCTTTTGAACGTCTATAACTTCTATAGATCCACAACCTAGAAACGTAACTGAGAATTGCAAATTATGTTTATGTTTGTAGTATTATGCCTATGTATACTATCGTATGATTTATACTAAAGACCATTTTACTTTACATAACACGAACACTCAAAAATATATACGCTTGCAACAGCTAATACAATTAGCACTTTAAAACACTTTTTGCAATCTTCTCTATAGCTAGGCCTGAAAGTACTAAAATTGTTCAACGTTGAAGCAAAAAGTTGAATTAAATGCAAGTAAAGTATATAGATCTACACATTTTAATATCAAGGTAAGATGCCAAGTTTTATAATAGATAAATGTTTCTACATATGTTAGCAGATACAGTTTCACAAATGTTGATGTTCTAGTTTAAGAAACGTTAATAAAAAGAACTAGCAAAGTTCTTCCCCATATCATCAAAAAAATATAAACAGTAGCTGCCTAAATTCAATAAGTAAATAGGTATTGGCTTGTTACGATAAAGTTGAAAAATGTATTGAATCTATATATTATACAAAAGCCATAATAAGGTGTTTTTTGTTGTCAAAAAAAACAATTAACCATTTTAGGTATTATGCTTTTCTTTAAAAAGATAATAAACAATATGCTAAAAGAGGTGAAAAAAATTATTTGCAACTAATGTATTAATTTTTAAGATTATCTAGTTTGATTTTGAAAGACAGCAGCTTTCAAAAAACAGCCAATATTTTTTTAAGTCCCAGCTGCGTTTTATTAAAACAATATTGTTTAAAATGATTGATTTTATTCCAAGAAAAATAGTAAACATTGCTTTGGCCATTGTGTATGGCTTTAGTAAGGCGCCTTAACAACCGTTAGAGGATACCATCGCAGATTCCCTAACAAAAGAATAGTAATTCATCAGATATTTACTTCAACCTTTCAAAGACTGTGCGAGGCTGGATTTCTGCAAGCACTTGAGGCTAGCACATCACACTGTAAAAATGTAATGCATTTATGGAAAGTTGTTATTGATGCAGCTTTAGATAATCCGTCTACATGTACTTGCCAAAGAAACATTTCTGTTTAGTTCAGACAGATTTGGTTTGCGACCTCTGCGTGAGGAAAAAGTACTCCGTTATCATTAAACGGCCGTTGAAATATATGCCAGTTATTACTTCCTCTCTAACAAGCATTTTTCAGACATTTTAAATGGAATGACGCACTTTGTGACAATTTATTTGAAAAGTTATTTATTCAGTTGTCCATATTAAAAATAATACAAATTAATATGAAAGAGGAAAACCAATAAAATTGAAATTTCAAAAACATATAATATTTATTTTTTTAAGACTATTAACAAAATAAACAGAAAATACATAACAAAACGCAATTTGTCATGTAAAAATGCAATTTTCATTTTTAAGACAATTGCAAATGTCGATCACTTAATCCTTTCATTTGTGTTGTTAAAAAAAATAGCATCGGCTAAAATACGTTTGCTTAAATACGTCGTAAATAAAAAAAAATTCAGTCATAATTTGAGATAAATTATTGTTCATATAATTTAATTTAACAATAACTGAGCAGTAACTTCTAACAATTTGTCTATTATAACTGTATTGTCCGACTAACAAATTGCAGGCTCTGGCGCGGCATGTTAAATTGAATACACGCACATATGATCTCAAGAGAATAAGAAATCAAAATATTATAAAATTGAAATAATGCTGTAATGTGAAATAACATATAGATTTTTTATTTTTTTCACAAAATGCTTTTGTGATGTCTGTTAAATAATAATATAAAAAATAAAATCGGAACAAAATCATTAAAATATTACAAAAAAAATTTTTATCAATCTTAATTAAATAAACTAACTTCAAATATACTAAGAGATAATTTAAATAATTTAAGTAATTTAATACATTAATATATTCGCAGATTGTTCTGCGAAAATATAAGTATAAGTTCTTGTTTATTTTTGGGTGAGAGGAATAAGAAATTTTAGCAAAAAAAAGTACTAATAATACATTAAAAAAATGTAATAATTATGTTTAGTTGTTATTTAAACCATTTAATCAACGCAATGCAATATTCTGTATTTTATATTATACCGAGTGACAACTGAAACAGGTACCAGTCCATTTCTTTTTTAATAAAAAATATTTTCTTATAATATTTGTTGGGTTAAATTACATCATAATACCCTACTTAATTGATAAAAATTTGAAAAATATCATTTCAAGTTTAAACGGAAATAAAACCAATTTTGTAATTTTAAATAGAAAACCTGATATATTTTTGCAAATTTAAATTTTTTACTCAATTTTACATATAAATCTTGATTTTCAGCAGTTTTGGTAACATAACCTCGTTTTTTAACTTTTTTGTAACAAAAAGTTTATAACTTTTTTAATACTTGTTCAAAACAAGTATTTTTTGTGTCGTTTGATAGCAAAATACAATCTACTTTTACGTGATACCATGATATCATGGGAGTTGCATTTGAAAACTAAAGGACGCATGGCGTACTAAAACTTTTCTTTCCTCCCTTCGCACGATTTATGCGCAGCGTATATTTTGCAATTTTTAATAAAATATAAACAAGTTAGCAATTTTGAGTATAACAATTATACTTCAAAAATATATGGATTTGTTAACCTTATGTCAAACATGAGTGTAAACAAATTGTTAACATAATATATGTTATCAACATATTCAATTAATATTTGCTAAATTTTAACATATATTTTAAAATAAAACAAACCTAACTATATATTGTTGAAATCAGAAGAAAATCCTACGTTTTATAAAAATAAAATCAAAAAAGTTTGAAATCTTACAACTTTAGCAGTTCTCTTCTATGAAGTCCAAGAGTTTTTGCCAAGAGATTGTTTTCAGTTCTTCTTGGGCTAGCATATGCTTGCCAAAGTAAACTGTGCTTTGCATTCACACAGCAGATGCTGCGGAGTCTCTTCGTTCTCCAAACATTCGCGGTATAGTGGATTTTCTTGTATACCTATTCTATGCATGTGCTTGTTAAAACCACAGTGTCCGGCAATCGTTCCTCAGAGCCTTCGCAGTTTGGTTTGTCTCACTTGCGGTATTTCTTTTTAAGTATTTTGTGTTGATTCTGTTAGGTATAAACTTATGTGATTTATCGCCTGACAGTTTTTTCACAAATTATTGTGTTCCTTTGCAAGTTTGCGTTGGATTATTTCTTTTCCGGTTTTGTGTGGAATCCCGAATGTGAGTTCTGATCCAATAAATGTCCCAGTTCCCTTTTTGGCTATCTGGTCAGCATTAAGGTTCCCTTCTATGCCTTGGTTTTTCGGTGTCCAAACCAGGCGCACTCTGTTGTTTATGGCCAGTGCCTCCAAGTTATCTATGCAATCCAAGATCAGTTTGGATTTTATTACTGGCAATCGTAATGCCAGTAATGCTGCTTGGCTGTCGAACATGATGGTAATCGGTATGTTCAATTGAACTCCCGGCTCCATCATGTGCCTGGCACACCACTCGGTGGCGGCCAGTTCCGCTTGAAAAACTGAGACATATTTACCCAGGAATGGCGTAAATCTCTTCCCCTGGTGTTTGCGTTCATGTATTCAGCTCCGGTGCTATTTTGGTTTTGGCCCTATCTGTCTACCAGATGTTTCCTTGCCCTGCGCCCGGATAGTAGTTTGGATACAATTATGATAGTCATTTTGAATGTCCAAACAAATTACACAAACTTGAAGGTGCGTCTAAAGGGCGCCTAAGATATGTTAGTTTTGTTTTTATAATTTAAGAAATAAACCAATTAAAAGCCATAATAGAAAACGGCTAAATTCGAAAAATCGCGTTTTCTTCGGAAACTAAAAATTATAGAAAAATGTGTTTACTACCATTAAACTTATCCCAGAAAATTAGCTTGAGATAACCTTATCAGAAATTTTCTGTCACATATGAGATAGCCTATAGTAATGCCCAAATTTAGTCACCTGTACTTTGCCTGAACAAAATTAAAATCAAAATAAATAAACTAACAAGAGTAACAAATTACTTGGGATCCATATTTGACAGTGATTTTAATAGATTTGCGCAATGCACTTGCGAGTAAAATCCATCCATCATTAGATTTGCTTTGACCAGAGTGCACTCTCGACGCGAGTGTTACTCTTGAAGTAATACTCCACCTTTTCAATGAGTGCACACTTCTCTTCAAGAGAATGTACACTTTACAAACACTCCAACTTTTCGAACGCCCTTCCACTAAAGTTGGCTTATAAATTATTAAAGTTGTATCAAAGTAAATTAATTTAACCAATTTCTTTACATTGATATGGGGTTATATGTCTGTCACTGACAAATATTATTAATTAGATTGTTAAATTTGATTTGGCTATATTGATGTTGTTCCATCTCAATTTCACTCGTCGATTTTACATCTCATTTTTTTTGCAACAAATTTTAAGTTTATATGCACTTAAAATAAAATCGATGATTGAAATTGAGATAGATTCGTATAACGATAAATTTGGCCTTGAAAAAAAATTGCCATCATAGAAGTTTTATTTCAATAATTTTTAAAAATATTAAACAGTTTTTATAGAAATAAATGTTTTATATAAATCATGAATCAAACAATCATTACGTCATCGTGTAATTTTTATTTAAATTAAACTAAAAATAAATAATTATATAAAAATAAAAAAAAGTATGTATCACGAGCATAAAATAGATTATTATATAATGTTCAGAAATTTTAAGGTCTTCTGCTTTGCGTTGAGCTTTAAACATTTCGTCACGCTATAATTTATTTTTTGTTCTTAGTACATAAATAACTGTTATTTACTATTTATTTTATTTTTATAATAAATGTTTAATATA
>JARJEC010033106.1:0-10597 GCA_030264575.1 Tachinus sp. AB-2021
GTTGCAAAGCAACGACATTTTGTAATTTTAAAATATTTAATTCAAACAGTTTTTATAAAATTTAAAAACTAAAAAAAGTTTGAAACACGATAAAATTAAAAAAATAATATTAAAATTAAAAAAAAATTATTTACTTTTTATGGCAAAAAATGTTTTGTTCTTGAAACAAAAAATATCCAATTTTTATACATAATTTGAAAAATATTAAAAACATATATTAAAAGTAATTTCTTATAGTTTTTGTAAAATATGAAAACTAAAAAAAATTGTATTGTCTCACAAAACAAATTTCATTTTTATTTATTATTTGAAAAAAATTTAAAAAAAAGAATAAAAATTCATTTCTTTTAGTTTTCAAATTCAATTTTAGTTTTCAATTCAGATTTTATTATAATTTGAAAAAATTGAAATAATTTTTGAAAAAAATAATCAATCAAAATTCATTTCATTTAGTTTTTCTGACGTCGAAAACCCCTGTTTAAAAATCAATTATGATAAAACATTTTATTTTCTCATTTTTTTAAAACATTTTATTACAAATGCTTTCCTAATTTTTTATATCTAAAAGATGCCGAACGTTGCAAAGCAAATTTTTGGAATTTTAAAATATTTAAATCAAACAGTTTTTATAAAATATAAAAAAAAATTGTGTTAGAGAAATTTTTGGGAAAAATTACATAATTATTCGTATTGCTTTTGAGGAAATTTTGAAATTCGATAAAATTAAAAAAAACAAGTTTCCTACATTTATTCTACTTTTTTTTTAGAAAATTTATTTACTTTTTTTAATAGGACAAGTTTTTGGTCTTGACTCACAAACCAAATTTCAATTTTTTATAATTTGAAAAAAATTAAAAAGAAATGAATCAAAATTCATTTCTTTTAGTTTTCAAATTCAATTTTAATTTTCGATTCCGATTATATTATAATTTGAAAAAAATCAAAAAATCTTTGAAAAAATAATAAATCAAAATTCTTTTTTTAGTTTTTCGGACGTTTAAAAATCAATTATGAAAAATATTCTATTTACTCATTTTTAAAAACATTTTGTTACAAATGCTTTCCTAATTATTTTATATCAAACAGATTCCGAAAGTTGCAAAGCAAAGATATTTGGAATTTTTAAATATTTAATTCAAATAGTTTTTATAAAATAAAAAAACTAAAGAAATGGTTGTTTGCCAGAGAAATTTTTAGGAAAAATTACATAATTATACGGTCCGTAAACCACTTAATATGGACTACTTTACATGTATTTTTGCCGGTGCATGCAAAATTGTCCCGTTATAGAAGCTCTGTGCATATGTTTTTCAACATTACCGGTTTTACTGTAATTATTTATTAAATATTACAATTTTAATAATTTTTAATTTTTATTTAAATTATTAAATTTTAATAATCTTTAATTTTTTTTTTAATTATTAAATTTTAATAATTTTAATTCTTTTTTAAATTATTAAATTTTAATATTTAATAAATAATTACAGTGAAATCGCTAATACTGAAAAATAAATGCACAGCTTCCATAACAGGACAGGAATTTTGCATGCACCGGCAAAAATAGATGTAAAGATTCAACAATACCGGTTTCACTGTAATTATTTTTTATTTTATAAATTATTAAATTTTAATAATTAAAATTTTTTTTTAAATTATTAAATTTTAATAATTTTAATTTTTTTTTTAAATTATTAAATTTTAATAATTTTTAATTTTTTTTTTATTATTAAAATTTTAATATTTAATAAATATTTACAGTGAAACCGCTAATATTGAAAAATAAATGCACAGCTTCCATAACAGGACAGGAATTTTGCGTGCAACGGCAAAAATAGTTGTAAAGTAGTCAATCAAATAAATAATTATATAAAAACCATTTTAATATTTGTATTGTTTACTTTTATGTTTTTTTTTGTTTATATTTTATTACGTAATATAACAATAAAAGATCTAACATTTTTATTATACTTTTATTTATTTAGAAATGGATTTGATGGGATAGTTATTGGGATCTGTCCGGAACAGAATCTTTCAAATATTGGCCGGATACCGGATCCGGCGGCATTACTAGTAAATATATTTAGAATTGCAAAGGGATGAAGTTCAGTAGAAATCACCGATCTACCTAATCCAAAATTTTGTCGAAATTTTCATCTTCTTTCAATTTTATTAAAAATTATGGGTTAGGTAATTTTTACTAAAATTTTGTCCAAATTTTTATCTTCTTTTAATTTTTGTAAAAATTATGGATTAAGTAATTTTTACTAATATTTTATCCAAATTTTTATCTTCTTTTTTTGTATTCGATTCTTTAAAGTTTCAAAATTCTTAAGACTTAATTTAAAAACAAATATTTTGAAATTAGATATTTTCATTATTTTATAGAAATTTTTATTCAGAATTTACTAATTAGTTCCTTTTCACGTTTACACTTCAACGCGGACTTCAAGAAACGTTGAAAACGAAAAGAAAAGTTAAAATAATATTAATTTTAAAAGTTTTGATGCCTATTTTTGGAAAGTAATAAATTAGGTTTATTATGTAATAAATAGCATGTCCCCGACTAAAGTTTGAACTCTTAAGGGCCATTTGGCCGGCGCACACTTTTACTAAACTATCTAAAGACTAATAAATCTGCATACATATAAGCTAACATACACATCTATCTAAATCGACTTTCTTTTCACCGGCGAAAACTTTTACACATTAACCGAGAAACCTTGAAAACAATGCGTTAGAATTTTCCATGTCCATAATAAAATCCGGGACAATATTACTAACCGATACTTAAATTGCAATGTACCACGTAGATGGCAAGACAAATTAATTTATTTGACAAGTGTTTTTTCCTCGATAAAATTAACTCTGAATGTCGTTTTGATAATTAGAGCAAGTGCTAGAGGTCGTTTCTTATAGGAAATGTCTTCTGAAAAACCTTGGCGAATCTACTTTAAGAAATTAAACTTCCGTGACGCGATTATATTAGCAAACGCAACAATTTGCTTTGTAATTGTTGATTTTTAATTCTGTTATTAATTTGGATAATTTTTGCCAATGAAATGACATCTTTTGTTCTTGTAATGATATAAGCAATTATATTGTCATTGGCTTAATAACTGCAGAATATTGTACGTGTTGAGAAATAAAAAAGTACATTATTTGATTAATTTGACATTCGTATCGATTCAATCTGAATTATTTGGTTTTGCATAACTTGACTGGATTCAATATTTCATTTGACCTACTAATTATATGCCGCAATATATAGAATATGAGCTAAATTCTCAATTAAGTTATATAAATCTATTATATAATGTTACATAATTAATATCTTAAATAATTAACTAATTAATTGTAAATTATATCGATTTGGATATTAATAGTATTATAGTTGCCTGTAATGTGAGATTGATTAACTAATTTTGTAATTCAAGTATTTTAAATAATCTTTTTTTCATTATCCAAATATTAATTTATTTTATGATATATTAAGGTTTCAAAATTACATTTAATTGTACTGCGACTCACCACAGTGAAGTAGGATTATAATTAAATATAATTTTGAAACATTTTATGTGCTTTATTGAAGTTATAATGGAGTTTCAACTAGTATCAATTTCCACAATTAAATATTAATTTATTATTATATAAAATAATATAAAAACAATTTTGTTCATAACTGAATTTTAATTGTAATAATAAATATTATTATATATTATAATATGAGGTTATTTATAAAAGCAATTATATCTTCAGGTTATAATATACATAGTTCTACCATTCGCGTGAAATGTCGCACCGTTAAATAAAAAAGCGAGCTTAGTGTGTTATTTTTGAATAATTTAATTGAAGAATTGTTTCATACAGCGTTACATTGATTAGTTTATATTAGGTTACTATTTTTAACTCTTACAAGGTTATTGTTCTAGTATGAATAATTATGCAATTAATAATATTTGTGTGATATATAACCTCTTGTCGGTCCATTTTTATGGTGACTGATTAGATCAAATACGTTTTAGTTTTTTTTAAAAATAATATATCGCCTGCTTACTTGTAAAACTTTCCAGTCTAAAAGTCTTTAAACTTTTCAGGAGATGTAGAAAACCTAATAAAATCAATAGTATTGAATTCTGTTTTATCACATGTTCATGAAGTATCACGAATACGGTATTAGGGTGCGTTTATGTTTCAGCAACGATAAGCGATAAGAGTGGCGATAAGGGCGGCGATAAAAGCGTAACGCAAAAACAGACACAATGAATAGCAAAAACTTGCTTATATTACAGATGGGCTCCAGTTGTTGTCCATTAGAACGACAAACGACTATTCATGAATAGTTATCATTAGCAACATAGACATACACACAACTGTATATGTGTAAGCATATCATGTAATAAATGTTTCAAAAATTAATTTTGACGTGGTTGTAGAACATAAAACCTATGCCAATTGAGATACCTCCGTAGCTCAATTGGTAGAGCATTGGACATGAAATCCAAAGGTTGTGCGCTCGATCCCCACCCGAGGTGAATTTTTGAAACATTTATTTCAAAATGGAGTAATGTCGTAGTAATTATTTAATAATTAAAATATTATAATTTTAGTCGTCATTATTTTTTTGCAATTCAATTTTTTTTGCGTTACTCTTTTATCATAACATAAAAGTACTTTTAGTCATAATGACTTAAATATATTATGAGTAATAAATAAAACAACTTTTTATACACACGAAAAATATTCATAAAACCGGACTAGTTTCAACCAATTACCTGGTCATCATCATACGGTGATAGAAACAAATATGATGTATGGTAATTGGTCGAAACTAGTCCAGTTTAATAAATATTTTTCGTGATATATCAAAAGTTGTTTTAGTTATTAAAGTGCAATATCACATAGTAAAGACTACCACCATTCAATTTTTTTAATATTATAGGTAATTTAACATTATTGTATTATTAGGAAACTTGGAATGTTGGGAATTATATTAGATGCTAGTGCATTTCCATGGTAAATGTAGATCCAAGTGTATCCTCAGAAATTTAGATCTATCATCGATTGAAGAGTTGACATTAGTAATGTAGCAAATTTAGAGTTTTTCACATTGACTCTATTGCTACAGAACTATTCAATCGATTGGTATTACTTTTATGACATACCTTCTTCTTATCCTCAGAGCGTAGTGCTTTTGTGCATTGATTACTTTTTTCTTCAAATTTTAACCCTCCTATCCAGATTACTGCCGCATACAGAATGACAGATGCTGCCGCAGTTGCTTTCAAAATTGTTTCTCTATTGCAGACTCTTTCTATACGGGTGCCGAAGGGTAGGTCCTTGTCCAGATCAACTCCGATGAATGAATGATGAATTTTTGGGTATTATTTAGCTCTCTTCAATTCTAAATTTTTTTCAGTTTTTGTTTTTTTCCGATTAGCATTATTTAATGTTGGCCTATTTCTGTCTTTTTTTGAGAGGACTAGCGTTTCTATCTCGGTTTTCTTTTATCTTTATACCATCTGCTGATTTCGTGTGTGGTTAGCAATAGAAGTACCACGTTCTTCTCTATCGGTAATAGGCCAAGGTGGACGTCGCAATCTCTGTTGTTTCTATTTTTAGTTCCGCATATTCCTTCGAAGAAGGTCCTGGCCGAAAACATCTTAAAACGATCGAGAAATGCAAAAAAGTTAGGGTAAGAAAATGTCCGCCTGTCTGGTTGGACTTTTTTTAGTGGCGCTAATGTGAACTAATAAAGTGAAATACTAAACAGTTGTTTAAATTGTTGTCCAAATCAATGAATTCCACTACCCACTAAACTACCTTCACCTACCGCTAAAATAGCCGGGATCACCTTGAGGCATTTCTTCAGTTATTCAGCTGCTCTTTCCTTGTACTTATTTCTCATTTTTTTTGCTCTTCCATTTCGTCTTTCTCTTTTCGTTCTGAGAGAGTTGGTGACTTCACATTCCTCTTCGCTTTCGAGCATCTTCGAAATCATATTTTCAGGCGTTATCCTGCTTTTTATTCTACCTTTTCGTCGCTTCTGAGGTGGAACCGTTTCAGGTATTAATTGAAACAGCCGTGGCCGGTTAGCGCTTGCGACAGATAGAAGTTTAGCTTTATATTATATCTAACCTAACCTAACCTAACTAAAAGGTAACTCACGTACATTACTTATGCAATATTTCTGCCTAAACAGCGAGGTGTAATAATTATCCAATAATTGAATTGGTGTATGGTTCACCATAGTAACAAATTTTCCATAAATTCGACTAAAGTAACCCACGCATCCACCCAGCTATAGCGCAATCCAATCGTTGGATAATAACCTAATACTTTATTATATTTACTGACCATACTGACTTTCATGAGTGAGTGAGTGAGTGAGTAAGTTTAAAATAACTATAATGTGGGGAACTTACCTTGGGACGGCCAATAATTTTTGTTTTGTTATGTTCTATATATCTGTACAAGATGTTCTATAAGTGAGCTCCGATGACCAATCTCTTTGGAAGCCTACAGTGACTATACGTTTTTCATTGTCATCGATGATCCTACATGGTTAATTCTCTAAGGTTTATTTGTATGCTTCTTCTTTCTAATTCTAAGGAGTGACCAGTGCGCATTAACATTTTTTCTTTTTTTTGTAATACTTTTTAATATCCCCAGCTATTGTAGAGTGTTACTCTTTTCTCTGTTTTTTTTCCTTTGTTTTTTGGTGTGGTTACGATCTAATGTTTTATTTATTTCCTTATAGTCCGCGTCGTCTTTTTTTGTCCGAGTTTTTGCCCAATACCAAATTACATTTTTTTGACCAGAACCCATTTTTGGGGTTCCACCTAAAAAGAAATTATCCGACGTAAAGTTGCAACGGAACACAACAACTTAACAGAACTTATACAAAATACTCAGAAATTTTCGCATATGAGCCGAATCCAATTTTTGGAGCCTAAAGGGCATTGCACATGCTGGAGATCGGCGGTGATGCGCTGTGCTGCGCGGCTCTCGGCACTTTTGTTTACATTCTTCTATGGCGGGTCGGAAGCCGTCGACTTCTGTCATGGAGCAATGTAAAAAAGTGTCTAGAGCGCGCTACGCGATCTCCCGGATGTCGGATTATTTCTTTTCCGGTGGATTCCCAAAAATGGGTTCTGGTTCTAAAAAATGTAATTTGATATTAGGCAAAAACAAGAAAAAAGACGAGTAGATAGTAGATAGTAGCCAGACTAAAAAAACAAGAACTAAAAAAACTTGCAAAAAAAAATCAGAGAAGAAAGTAACACTCTACAACAGCTGGTGATACTAGAAAGTATAACTTAAAAAAAGCAAAAATGCTAATGCGCACTTCTTAGATAAAATAATCCACAAAATTATAACTTTATATTTTTTAATTTAATAAGCAGTAAAAACAAACATTAAAAAATTGTTAGCCAAGAAAGCTATTCTCTTAAGTAATTTAAAATATTTCAAAATGCAATGACCTCCCAAACCAAAAATGTAAAAAAATATTAAGTTACTATCTAAGATGTTCTAGTAAATTTAGCACCTGGTTGGTCCTTTTTAATTGTCCAAGAGTAATTTGTCAACATATTTGGGTTCCATTTGTCTTGGTAACGTTTATCCATCTTAGAAATGTGTTGGTAGAAACTTTCTCCATGCTCTTTGCTCACAGCCCCCAAATTCTCAGAAAAAAAAAATCCAGGGGTGTTACACAAATGGTATTTTAACACGTTTTGACGTAAGATGTAAAATATCATTGTAGTTATAGGTTATGTTGCTTTGTTTATCCTAGATACCGCTTGGATACGATTTACGTTATACTAACACATTTCAGAATTAGCCCCCAAGTTTGAGTCTAAAAAATGAGTTGCAATGCCCGAAAAGGCAACAATAGCTCGTAAACTAACTTTTACTCTTATAGTTACCCAAAAAATTTGCAACAACATTCTTATCTTTTAAGATCCATGCTGGTTTTTCTAAATTGCTACATTTTTCTTCGAATTCCGGATAATTATATGATTAACTTCCTTATTTGAGGTTCTACGAAAATACTCTGTTTTGCTTTTATTGTCATAGTACTAGTTATAAGTGTTACTGTATCACAAGAAAATTGAGGCTAATTGAAACAAAACAACTGCAGTTTAATGATGAGGGTAGTTAGCTAAAACAGTATTAGGTATCTAAGTTTGTGTTAGTGGACACTGTGCTTTTAACAAGCATAGATTGGGCATACAAGAAGATCCACTATGCCCCGGATGCATGGAGGACGAAAAGAAAAGACGAATGCAAAGCATACAACATACAGCGCAATGTTCACTTTGGCAAGTTAACCTAAGAACAGGTGGAAGACAATCTCTCGGCAAAAAGCTCCCTTCGTAGAAGAGACAAAAATGTTAAATTTGTAAGACTTCAGAGGTGCACAATAAGATCATTAGAACTACAGTGCAGGGATGCTTGACGAACGGCCTCATGAAAAAACTTTTCCGTTCATCCCGAAAAAATATTTGATTCTACCTTTTTTTCTTCTTGAAATGAAAAATGTTTTGCACATGTTCTGTTTTTGATTTGATCTTTTTTGCTAGGCTTTTTAATCAGTATCAATCAACGGTTATACATTTGTCTATATATGCAAAATAAACATTTGGGCCTATGATAGTAGTGTCTATAAATCTTTAAAATGGTTAGTTAAGATTTTGGGCTTATCAACCTATACAGTTTATTATTGTCTATAAATTTTTGAAATGTTTGAGCTACATTCCTCAAACTGAAACATACCTAAAAAATACCAAAAGCTGTAGTTATTGTAGTCTAAGGTATGACGGAAGAGTTTACATTAATTAATTGATAAGCTTTAGTTAATTAAATTTTAGAAAAAAATCTACAACCGAAGCAGTTATTTATAAAGTCCTGATAATGAGGAATGGGATAACGATCAGGCTTAGCAATTTTATTAAAAATTATTACATTAATCAAATCTCTATCTTGTCTCGTCCGAGAAAAACATTATCTCGTCTTGATCTGGAGATCCTAAAAATCGATCTTGTCTTGATCTCGCCGAGATTCTGGACATATCAATCTCGATGTCGATCTTGACAAGATCTTGAATAGATTAAAAATTATTTTAAATTTTACACATAATGTATAATATAACATATTTATTAAATAATTTT
This sequence comes from Tachinus sp. AB-2021, assembly GCA_030264575.1. NCBI lineage: Eukaryota > Metazoa > Arthropoda > Insecta > Coleoptera > Staphylinidae > Tachinus > Tachinus sp. AB-2021. The sequence continues at coordinate 9,171 of JARJEC010033106.1, forward strand.
TTGTTAAAATAATAATTTTATTTATATATTTCTTCAAATGCAAAATCTCGTCGAGATCTCGCCGACATTTTGTCTTAATATCGTCTTGATCTTGATCTGGACCCTGAAAAAAATAAATCTCGTCTTGATCTCGATCTCGACCTTGAAATAAATAAATCTTGTCTTGATCTCGAGATTTATTTTTATTTCGAGACGAGATCGAGATTTTTCTCGTTTCGAAGCTCTAATCCCCCACAAGGATACGTTGAACCATCAGCTTTTGGAATCATGTAGTGGTGAAGACCAATTACTGTTTGAAGGTCTGATGAAACCAATATCCAAAAATCACGATGAAACCAATTTCCAACAAATTTTGAAACTTCCGTTTAGCAATGTTGAATTTTTGTTCAGACAATCGTCTATAATTGGTTTAAAAATATAGGAGGGCATTTGGTGGTGATATGATGAGTAACCCGATGTTTGATTTCTAAATTTAATTCTAGTGGTTTAATTAAATTTTGAAATAGAAATTTTGCTATAAGCATTAACGAGTATTTATATTTGTTGGGTTTACCGAACTGGCCAACCATCTCGAGGTACTTCAGCCGTGTTTATGTAGGTTGTGTGTGTGTGTTGAGTTAAGGCTTGTTACTCTAGACATATTTCTATATCTAGAGCGCCATCAATTGTTTTCCAATGGCGAATGGTGCCGCTAGATGCCCTACGGGGTTACCAATCCAAGTGCGGACCTAACCTAACCTATCTTAACCTAATCTAACCTAACATTGCTTTTGCAAACATTTGACATTGGCCATACTGGATATGCCGCCCCGGCGGTTGTAACGTTGTTATTAATTGTTATAGGAGAAATATCAAAAACAAATTAAGTTGCGTCGCCGGTACATTAAACTATTTAGAATCAATCAATTATATTATTGTTAAGATCAGCTATTAAATGATAGTGCTTTAAAAAATCATCAACCGATAATTGATTTTGATATTTTGGCTAAAATAAATCGCAAAGAAAATTGTTAAAAGTTGAAGAGCACACAAAAATTTTTTTACGTTTCTTAAAAAAAAAATTACCAAAGTTACAAAAGTTGAAGTAGACAAAAAAATAATGCAAATAATATCTATATTTAAAGGGATCAAACATCTACGATGTTTACGAGGTTATCTGTTATTTTGGAGGCATCGGCATCTGGAACACAATCTTGGGAGGGGATTTAGTTTACAGTTTTTTGGTGTTCTAAAGGGGCAGATTCCGTGGGGGGGGGGGGGTTACAAGGGTCTTCTTGAATGCGGCCGGCAATGGGCAACAATGGCTGGTGGGTGCTCAGATGCCGACCCCTCCAAAATACGAGATTATTACTTTATTATATATATATTTATATATATATATATATGTATATATATTAATGTTATGTAGAAAATCAGAAAAAAAATCA
>JARJEC010033200.1:0-22553 GCA_030264575.1 Tachinus sp. AB-2021
TATATATATATATATATATATATATATATATATACCTCAGTAAGTATTGAATTTTCGCATATTTGCCTAATAAACTTTAAAAAATTATATAGGCATTACAAAAATAATAAAATATTAAAGTTGATTTGCAATTAAGCTAAAAGTAGGATAAAATATATTATTTAATAAGTAATAAAACAACAAATATTACTTTGTCAGTAAAAATAATCGAGTTATAACTTTAAAAAGTGGTGAATTTTATCAGACAAACGTCAATCAACTTTGTAGATAGTGGCAAAAAAAATAATAAATTCCAAAATGCTTAGAAACTCGTTGTTTAGTCTCACGAGGTCCTCAAATCTTCGTTACGTTAATATAATACACATCAAATAATTTTTTTATACTATAAACTATAAATTATTTGATGTAGTTCTTTAGTTTATTTGACTATATATATATATATATATATATTTGACAACGTTATTAATTTTTTTTCTTTGTTTTCTAGTGTTTTGTTTATTTATTTTAGTAATTACAGATTCCAAAGCCTACATCAGGATATTTTGCCGGTACGTACATGCAATATATTGGCAGTACACAGAACCTACAGTTATTCTTTTTATACAAAGAAATGTGTGTTAACTGCGCCTTTTTTTATCTGATAAAGTTGGCCCTCCAAGTAACTGCCTGGATTCAAACAAGAAATCAATGGAACAGCAGTCAACACTAACCACTGAGCCACTTCGGCGGCTATTTTACACATATTATAAATTATTCAGTATAGTGTAAATTACTTACTAGAAAAATAATTAATTTTTAGAAATGCAATTAAAAAAATCACATTAAAAATTACTTGTTTTTTGATTTTAAAATGTGATTGATATAATAAAATTATATATGATTTAAAATAATCATTATTTTTAGTGGGTACAACATATATTGCTATTTTTAATTTTTTGGAAAACTTTATGAATTAAAATTTTTAATTGAAAAAAATACTTTATATTAAATATTTCCTGATTTAAAATAATCAGAAGATACTTATTAAATCAAACGTGTTATTCATTTTGAATTATAGGGACATCGAATCTATTTTCACATGCAATGAATGTCAAAAATAGATTTGCGTGTAAAATTTGCGTGTTTAAAATATTTATGTCTATTGTCCGAAACGCAAGTATCATTCCGTAAACACTCACGTCGTAAACCAATTTGATTTACGTCCGAATTTGTTAGATTCCTCATCGCTTTATTTCCATTACGTCTTTATTACGCTCTCGACGGGCACGATTTATCGCTTAGAAAATAGCAGGGACCATAAAATTACAACCTCAATTATTAACCGATCGTTTCCGGCCGGAAAAACATCCGCACGGATTTCGGTATTCGCTTGCATTTTTCATCTGAGAAACATAATCGACAAGCTCTTGAGCCGGAGCAAAAATATATAAAGGAATTGAGAGAGGAAAAACCAGTATTTTATTTAAGGCGTTGCTAATGTGATTAGAAATCTCAATATTTAGCGAGCTAAAAATGCATCACTGCCAGGCGTATTAAGTTGATCAAAAGATCCCCTCTTATTAATCAAGTACATTATTTTTCTGCTACTGGCAGAAAGTGATATCAAACTTTTCAATTTTTACCAACTAAATATGGTAAATTTTAATATTGAATTTTCTTATTGGAATATCTATTATTTTTCGAAGGTTTATTATTTTATAAAAATAGTATAAAGTCATGTTTAAAACTGTATTGTATAAAACCATGACATAACTATCACTTATTTTTGTCAGTTTTGCGCTTGATGTCACGTGGACAGTTTAACAATAAATTTGTACATCTTATACAATTAATCTCACTATATACCAAGCAAATTTACAAATGTAAAAATGTTCTAATGAAGCTAGCTAGATTTCTTACATTCTCACATTCCTTATAGTTATTAAGGAATTGCTGGTAATTTAATAACACACGCAAGTCAATAGTGTATAGTCTAAAGAGCCTATAGCATACAAGTTGTACGTCAGTTGTGGATATACTCATCTACTAACGTCCGCAATGTGACATTTTACGTCCTACCAAAATATAACAATACTTAAAAGAATTTTATATTTATAAAATAGTAAAAATCTGACAACCCGATTGTATTGTTACTAAGTACCAACATTAAATTAAAAAATGTAAGTGTGTTTGGATCACACAGCAAATTAGAAATTAAACGTTTATTACATTTTTTATTTTAAAAAATTATTAATTACGGGAATCGAACCCCTAACATTGTAGACAATCTCTCAAGCGCTACGCCACCATGCACTGATACGGAGTTATGTTATATATGTGACATTGACAAATTTATTTAATTAACTTGTCAAATTTGATTTGTTTATATTAATGTTGCTCTATCTTAATTCCATTTATCAATTTTATATCTTCTTTCTCTATTGCGCCAAATTTTCATTTTTAATTTATTTTACGCAAAAATATCGAAATCAAAATCGATTAAATGAATTTAAATAGATTTGCATGACTCTATATACGACTTTTTTTTAATGATTAAGTTGTCAAATTTGTCAGAAAATTATTATCATAATTATCTAAATAATTGAACCGTAAAGAATGTTTTAATATAGTTTTTGAATATTTTCTCTGCGCTGCAGAAAAAGTACTTAAAATCTACATAATCAAATAATAAGGTTAGATTAAAACGACATTTATGTATGTATTATTGCACATAATCTGACCTGTTTGTCTTGTGCATTTCTTATAAAATTAAATTAAATTTATTTTAAAATTATGTGTTAATATTCTAACATAACTTGTTTTGTGAATTATTAATGCACGTCCATTTCCATGGCAGTGTGGAACTCCCACCTAGTAAAACCTCCTTTCTAATGCACATGAGCTATAGAAGGATACAATCGCGGTATTACTTCCCGCATTCATTGCTCTTCTTTAGGATTGTTGTATTCCCGTTACTATACATTTCCAGTTTGAGCCACTCTGTAGCATTAGGCTAATTATGTTTTCTGGCGTGATCTTGATTTTGATCAAGCTCTCTATTTCTTCCCGTTCTTGGTGACATCGGTCGCGGCTTAGCAACAGTATGTTTTGCGTTGTCCGTTTAGCCGCAGTATATGCACTTATCATGTTTGGTTTGAATGTAACAAAGTAGCTGGAAAAACACGCGTGTCATGTTAGATTAATTAATTTTCCGTATGGCCGTATAGCTTGCCTATCGCCATATTCGGTATGAGGCGTTTTGTCCAGATGGCCTGTATTGTTGTTCATATTTTATTCTTTTTACCATTTGGTTGTCTTTCCGGCTTTTCTTTTTGGTAATTTTAATATTGGTGTTATTGCCGTTTGTTATTTTTTATACCAGTATATAATAGCACTAGCTACTTTTGCGATTACTTTTCTTTGCGTTCTTACTAGTATGTCTCTGTAATTAGCAAACTTGATCGGTCCAGTTGTTCCATACCGGTGCTTCATATAGTTTTATAGATTAACTACGCTACATATACTTCTTTTGTCATGTTTAGGACCACCAATCTTTGGCATGAGCCTGGCAAGCGGTTATCTGCTCGCAAGGCTAACCCATCTTGAGCTAACCTAACCTAACATAACTTACAAATCTTAGCATTTTACATTACTTTTTCATATAACTTTAACTATGCCAAATCTCACCCTCCTCTGTGAGCGCAATGTGTTTAAAAAGGGGTACACAATTGCTTTCTTTAAATATTCATATATAGATATTGTTGTAATATTTGCCTCAGTTGCGCCAATCAATGTTTTAATTGCTGCATATGCCATTGTTATATCTGTTTCAAAAGTTGTTAATAATAAAAGTTTTTATTGTAATCTAATAATTGTACACTTAGATGGCAGTATGATGTCCGTCCTGTTGCTAAGAAACGTCTCATTAGCTCTATAATGTGGTACGTACAAACGGTAAAAAACACATTTTTCGGTGACCATTAAACTTTGTTATGTCAACTCAATGTTCTAATTATTTTCAACTGAGCCTCGTCAGACAGAATATTTTTGTCTTAATTTGTTTTTAGTTTTAATATTTACTTGGTCATTATCATTAATTGCGTGCAGTAAATATTATTGTAGATTGTAAATTATCCACTTAAAATTTTTTAGAATTTGTTGTCTTTTTGTTCTGCTAATTCCTAATTTAGTCATAAACTACTCCAGCAGGCATTTTTGCTGTTTAAACGTCAAACTAGCTCCTGCCAAACTTTTTTATCAATATCCTGCTAAATGTACTAATATTATTTAAGTAAATGGCGGTACTACAACATTCTAGCAATTCAATTAAATTGACAATTAATATTGTCAGTCTGCCAAACATTTTATATCTTTTTTGACAGACTCCGGATAATATTATTGTTCTTGGTAGTGTAAAAATTCCTGTTTGAAATATATTTTAACTACTAATGTTTCTTATTGTTTGAAAGTGAAAGTTTTTATTATTACTATATTACTTTAATTTAAGTTTATTATATGTATACCTTAATTTCTCAACTATAAATGATAAGATAATTATTATATTACCATGTTAGGGTTTTGATTTTTATCAACGTAAAGCAATTTTTTTAAATTAAAATTTTTTACCAAAGGAAAAAAAAATAATAAAAATGAAATTAACAAAATTATTTTAATGACTAATTTGATGATAATAAATTTTTCAATTTTTTAATAGTATTAGAAAAGTATGTTTTTTGTTTAAATTTAAATATCGTTATAACTCTATGAATAAAATAAAAACTGTTTTTTACATTTTTTTTCTTGTTTTTTATCACGACAATATATCTAACTGGAATGATATCATAAGCGGCGCTTGCAAAAAAATAAGCTTCATTGTTAAAGGAAATGCTTGCGGTACAATATATCTAGCTCTCACTCTGACTCTCAACTCCCGGAGCAACAACTATTTTTTTTAATAAGTAAGACGTGGTTAGAAATACATTGTCTGTACTCTTTCTAACACACCAGACCGTTTTTAAAGAAGAGAGACGCTATCTCAGTTTTATACAATTCAGTAATTTTTACACCAAACTGCAAGTCAATGGTACTTTAATAGTTTTAATCAAGTTAAGATTTGAAATTTTGTCAGAAAAATTATTTTGATTTTCTGAATACTTTTACAAACCAATCACAAGAAATGTTTCAATCAACAGTCGCTTTAATTGTGATTAATTATCAATAGTAATATATTAAGTGCATTGTAAATTATTAAAAAGTTTTCTTGAAAAATATGCTTGCCTAAAAACTGCATCAATTTATGTTGATTGTATTTGATAAATGTTTGACAATTAAATTAAGATGAAGGAATGCGGTTTCAAGGCTTAGTTGAATCTTGTTTGTCAAAATTTAGAAATTACTTAATTTGATTGGATTATAATTATAGAAGCAAATATCCTCGATCATATACTCGCTTGCTACTCTCTCACGTAGATACATTATTCACTGCTATTAATTAATACGCTTGCTAATTAAACAACAATTAAAAGTTTTTGAAAATAAATAAAATTTCTGTTTCACCAAAAAGCTGTCTTAACAAATATTGTGATTATAATTTTTATTGTTTTAACAAATATTATAATTTTTTATTATTTTATTTACTATAAACTTTGAGGCAATGATATAAATAACTATGAGCGTGTGTTAAAATTCTGATATATTACAATTAAAACGGTACTTGATTGAGGACAAATGATAAAATATCGAGTTTATTGCTTGCGATGTGTGATTAAATGTTTTAGTTATTCTAAAAACGAATATAAACATTTTGAAGTAATGAAATTAATAATGCATTTGCCCTTTTTGTATTACACTGTTGCTATAATTTAATAGCTTTATTTTGCTTTAAAAAATATGTGCATTAACACATTATAACCTATAAAAACAAAGACATTAAAAATTTAATTTGCCGTTATATAGCACAACTTTTTAATAGTCACGTTTTATTTCTTTATTAGGACATTTACTGTACAATATGGTATTTACAGAAAAGTAAGTAGATACAATGATTTGTAATTAAATCAAAAAGATTATTCAATATCAAGAACTTCATGTAAAATACTACTTTTTTACAATGATTTCAAGAATTATTTTATATATATATATATATATATATATATATATATATATATTTAATTTTAGCATAACCATTAATGCGATATATTGATTCTAAATAAATTAATTTTCTACTTGTATATTCATTATAATTATGCTAATGTAGGCATTCATAAAATTTGCATACAGGTTTGTTAGTATATTGATATTTGTTCAAATATTTTAAGAGTAAGTAAATACCAGTGAAAGTGCGTATGATAAAATTTTGTATTAATTTATACCTTTGATGATTATTCCCACTTCAGAAGCATTCGTTTGTTTATCATTCCTGACTTCAAAATATATATTGTTAATTAAGAGTTGTTTGAATTAAACTTAATTAAACAATTATTATTTAAGAATTTTGTATAATTTAATCAAATTAAATTGATAACTTGCTAGTACCCACTTAAAGAATATTATAACTTTATATGAAAACTATCTACCAGTCTTGATACAATAGAAGTTATCTTCCAGTGTAACTACTATTGATTATAAATATTTATAATCACATAAATTTAAAACTTATTGGGTATTAATACGTTAACAAACGGGCATAAAATATTGCCACACAAAGTAAAGCAATTCTTTCTATGTCTCTTAATTTAAGAATAATTTTATTATGGAAAGTATTTTTGAGCCAAAAACAAAATTTACGCTCGTATAAAATCAACCGCGTATGTATTGGGGTTCGTTTATGTTAAAGCGACGATAAGAGATAAAAGCAACAAAAATAAAAAACGTGTGTTTTATACTTTTTTTTTCTATTTTACGTCACTCAATTCCATTTTAGAAAAAAGAAATAAAAAGTTTTATCGAATTTAATTATGGTTGAGAAAAATCAATTTGAATTGTCATTATTTTATGTGAAAATAAGTTCGGACAATTTTTCAATTATTTGCTCAAAATTTGAGAAAGTGCGACCAAATTATAGTTATTCGTAAAATTAATTTTACATATATTGTAATGCTTTTACTAATAGTTTTAGTTTATTTAAACCACCCGCTGCATCCGTCTGCACAGCAATTTTGTTATGAAAATGTTGGATATTAACCTCACTCTTATTATTTGTCAACTGACCTGTACATGTCAATGGGGCCAACACTGGAAAATTAAATGCACTAAGCTAGTAAAGTTTAGTAAAGCATCTAAAATAGTAACTAAACCAAATGGATGCTTTCCTAAGTCTAGTAACGAAGCAAATTAGAAAATCCGGTTTTTCTAACTTGCGGTGTTATTAGACCTACTTGACGATTCTATGTGAAATCATACAATTCCTCTTTTATATACAATCTTGAATTTAAGACATCACAATATGATAAACCAAAAAATAGCGTTTTTGAGATTTTTTGTATTCTTGAATCAGCAATTCATCCTCCTTTCTTGACCAGGACATTAAAAATATAGATAAAAACAGCACCTTGGAAAACACACAAAACAAGAAAATATAGGTTGGTATAGCTAAAGTAAACAAACATTGGATTTCTGCATTGATCATTTACTGCGCATTCGTTTGCTTCGTTTCAACAGAGCATTAAATAAAACCTATTCTGATTTTTAATGAGAGAGCGTAACCTTTTAAATTCAAACGTTTTATACGTATATTATAATTCAATGTGGAATTGCTCGGAAATAGAGAATTCAATAAAGTGTACATGGCATTGAGGTAAGATAACCAGATTTTCACATTGACTGATTATGTTTTTTTGTGATTTTGATTAACTTAAAAAAAATATTTAATTTTATTTTGAATCTGATTTAAGTAGACTTAAAAAAGGTAATGTAGTTAAAATATCAATGACTCAAAAAAATAGCGTTAACTTTATCATAAAAAACATTTTTAATACATATAGAAAAACCAAATTTACGCGCTGTAGGGTAAACTTAGAATAACGTGGGAATATTGTATTTATAAGCAACGGTATTTTACCAGAAAATTAACTATGAAAGAGCTCAGAATAGCATTAGTTTAGTCTGTACCACAATGTCAGAGCTAAAAGTAGCGTTGTCTGTTGCTCACAGGACCATTATTGAGTTTCTTACGAGAAAAGGTTTAAAAGCGCTCGGCATTTTGAACAGTTAAGGCACTAAGATAATACCCTTAAAATTACGCAAGTGTACATGTGTTAAAAAGCTTTTTGGGAGAACAAGAAAGAGTTGAAAATAAAACGCACCCACGGTGCCCAAAAAACCAGCCAACCATTAAAAAGAATATGAAATTGCTTTTGAGCTGGGAATTAGCTATTTGAAGTCAAAGCTGTTGTGCACAATTGGCATGTGTCACAACAAGTTTTACTTTAAAATTTGAGAAATAAATATTTACCTATCCGTATGAAAAAATGTATTTTAAAATGGGGAAACCATGTAGAAAAATAATATATTCATTTTTATAATACTTTAATGCAGTTCATATTTATATTGATTCGTCCTCGTATAGAACACACTCGTAATATTCTTATCACTAAAAGTATGAGGCCAAGTTTTACCGTATGGATTGTTAAATTGTTGTTATAATTTGTATTTACCTAAGAAAAACTTTTTTCACATTATTAGCTTGTCGTTGGTTTTTGCTAGTTTAGCACAAACCAAATTAATATGTTCAGTCCAATATAAACTTTTATTAGTTATTACACCTACAAATTTTATAGACATGCTTAATCCAATTTGATCAATTGAAAGTAAACTATTTTTATATTTACTAAAAGGTATTGAAGCGGTGTTATCACTATTAATTATTAATTGATTTCTTTCACACCAATTGAACTTTTTGTTTTACATTACAAATTGTTTTGTCATCTACAAGAATTGTAATCAGCAAAAATAAAAAGTTTATTTGTTGAATTTTATTATTTTATTATTTCCAGAATGTGTATTTTCTTTTATTATATTTTGTCAATAACCTTATTAAAAGATGACAATGCAATGTTTTTATTCTTATTTTATGTAGTAAAATTATAAATATTTGCTTGAAAAATATTTATAAGATTGTACAATATACTGAAAATCTTTTCTTTATAATTTCTACATGTTTTGTAGATTGATTTAATTTTATATAACATGTATGGTTGCTTAAAAGTGGAAACTTGCATCAAACTTAAGGTATATTATTAACAAAATATTCTAATGACATTTTTGTTTCAACAGTATATACAAAGTTGTTATAAAAACCATTACTGGATATTGTAGTTTTCAAATTTGTATTATTTTTTAAAATAAATCTCAATATTCTAATAAAGCGGAATTTACACTGTTTAATTCACTTACAATTCTCTTATGATAATTTTAAATAAAAAATCACATTTAAAATACAATATTGAATTTACACTAAACATAATCATAGCATCCATCGCAAAATCATAAGTAAATCTTTTGTGTGCTCTATAATTAGTTTTAGTATAATTTCTTATTTTATTATCATTAGAAAATTGCCGAATCTAGACAATTGTTTAATCTCACTTTACTTGATTTTATATTAAAGATATCACAGTTGGTTAGTGCAGAGATTGTAGAATTTACGAATATTAGTTAAAATAATAATATTAAATTATAAAATCAATATTAAAGTCTGATTACTTAAAATCAATATTAAACTCTGATTACTGAATTGTAAACGGTTAAATAAGCTAATAAAATTGTAATTAAAATTTATGTAATATACATTGTTTTAAAAAATTAAACACACGTCGTGACGTGACTCTGAAATTCAACTGATTGGATATATTTGGTGTATGTTGACGTTTAATTAATTTAAATTGCATCGAAAAATAATAATATTAGTTAGAAAAAAATGCGTGTATGATAAACTTATGCATTCAGCATCCTTTCTACGCATGGTGAAAATTAGTTAGTTGACTGCTTCTAAAAACAACATCTGAAAATTTTTTACAAATATAATTATTAAATCAATTTGTTCTTTTTTTTTGTTCATGATGCCGGTAATGAAATTGCATTTTTTTAATTGGTACCAAGTACGCTAAATTTTATAGAATGCTATACCACTTTTGTGTCACAATTTTCTGTTTTTGAAATGATGTAATATGTGGAAAGTTTGAACTAACAATTAAGCCATGCATGAAAAATTTACAGACTAATAAAATAAGTTAGATAAACATATATATACTCTTGTTTGATATGAGGGAAATGGGAAATTAATTAGAAATAATTTATTTTTAAAGGTAACAAAAATTTTCAAAATTGAATGTCCAATAAATTTTAGAATTCTACGTTGTGGGAAAGCAAGTTCTGCAGCAGGGTTGTTTAATGGTTCGGTGAGAACCTGACGATAAAATAAACACCAACTTAACTATACTGAACTATAATGTCACGCCAAGTTGTGAATATTTTAACATGTTCGATTACCTTTTATGTATCTTTTAATGTATAATTATTTTTTATGCCAACACTTTTGTATCTGTTCTGTCATATGCGTGCTTCATGTAAATTATTAATGACTAACGAATATATCTATCTAGCTATTCATATAAACACCATTGCTTGCATCAAATATCTTAGTAAGTATCTTTATGCAATTAAGCACTATTTAACAAAGTATACTATAAACTAAAATAACAAATATAACTATTAGTCTACAATATGGTCTAATCATAGTTCGGTGGTTTTCAAACTGCGGGTGGGGGAGAGTAAGGAAATAAAAAGAAAAAAATTAGTTAAAGACAAAAAAGAAAAAAGGTTCACAACAATAAATGTTGCGAAAATTAAACAATAGTCGAAAAATTAATTGACGACAAAAAAGGTGTTACACAAATTTTGTGTGGGGGGCGCAAGAAATTTCAGGCTAAAAAATTGAGAACCGCTGCCGTAATTTAACCTAAATATGCATTTCACTAAAACTAACAATAATAACTAAATTGGTACTAACTTATGCAGGCCCACGTGTAACCTGTGTTTAGATGGTTGAGTTGTAGATGAAACACAGCACTGAAACTTTTGTTACTTTGTCATGCATTTGTTTTTCAAATAAAAAATTTACTCAATCAATGTATTATCTGGTTCCCGTAGGTTACCTAGAGTCCCAATAAAAATTAACATTTATAAACTAACTGGCGGCGCAATATTTGACAGCTTTGCACCGACTTTATTATATCATAGTGGTTATAACAGTAAAAGAATTACTATATTAGAAGTTAAAACTAGTTGTTATTAAAAAAAAACAAAAAGTTATGTTTCTATTCAAAAACATAAATTTTATTTTTATGAATAATATATAAATAAAAAATGTAAGTAAAATTATTTATATTAAAATTAATAGTAAATAATTTGTAGCTGCTTTTATTAAATATTTTGCAGTATACATACAATGCCGAATACATTGTAGATTTAAAGTAACATAAATACGAAACACAATTACTATCGTCTCTTGTCATACAAGTTAGTCTAAATTACAAATTTATCGAGATACAATAAAAAATATTTATTTATTATAATATAATAAATACTTATATAAACTTAAAATGAAGAGATATTTATTTTAAAATAGTAAAGTAATATCTGACTTAAAATAGTTGGTAGGAACTGCTATGATATTTTGAAATATACATAATAAAAAATAATTGAAAATTGTAGCATAAACAAATAATATTAAGAACTGTATTTTGACGAAAAAATTATTATAATATAGTATTTTATATAGCGTTTAAATAACAGAGAGTTTGGAAATTTTCTTTGATAATAATTTTAATATAAAAAGTATAATAATAAACACTGTATATTTAAGTAGGTAGATTAATAAATAACTAAAAATGTGATGCCACGAAATTCGTGCCTTATAATTCGAAAGATTTGCACGCCTTTAATCGCAACCGCTATTCAAATATAGCTTTTGCTTGCAAAAATAATCCCAGTTATTTATGTGCATGCATGCACTCGTGCTTCGTCTTACTAGTAAATAAGATACCACCATCTTCTCAGCAAAGATTTAATTTAATTTTCTTTTGTGTTTGTGTTTCTAACCGTCTGAGGTATTCTGCCCGCCCCAGTTTAGTTCAGTAATAATTCAAATGGAGTTTTTATGAGTTATAATTATTGTTTTATGTAATTTACTTTGGTTTTTCAAATGGCTGCTAGCTATTTATTTTAAAATTTAATTGAATCAAAACATTGGATGAAACGCAAAAAATACTCAAATAAAATCAAGTTTCAAACTATTAATAGGTTAAGCTATTAATTTCTGAAATTAATATTCAACTAAATGGTTTTTTAGAGATGTAAAAAATTAAACTTTTTATTTGAAGCTAATACTGACATTATAAATCGCAAACGAATAAAACCTTCCATTCAGTGATATATTTTGTCGTGCCTTTTTAAACTAGTATAATCTCAAACTATAGTATTTTATCAATCAAAATTTTGTTTGTAGATGTCAGTATTTAGAGAAATTTATTTACTTAATTGTAATTTTTAGTCAATATTATAATTATAATACACTTTCAACTTTTGTATAAATTATACGACTTTTAAATTTTAACAAGATAAAAAAAACCATAATTTTAACAAAATGAAACAAAATGTACATGTCGATAGCATAATAATAATTATATTATTAAAACTAATATGACCACAAAGTATAAAATATGTACAAGTTGCAATGTTCACATTTAAATTTTACTAATAATAATAAAATAATATTATATACACAAAATCCCCTACTTCCAGTGGTTTAAAAATTTATAATCATGTACTAACAAATGCGGAAAATTTAAAACTTTTATTGTTTAAGAAATGGCCAAAAAAATATTATATCAGAGCTTTTACACAGTGCTAGAGATTTACAATGTAGAGTTAAACTAAAAAAAAATATTTAAAGTATTTTTATCTATATGATGGTGTTTGTAGCTTTTATGTAATATGTACAATTTTATTTATCTTTTTTATAATTTTTAAATTACTGTAATATTATTGACACTTTTAAAAGGTCGTTGAATTAAAATAAATTATTTTTATTGTAATTATTATTATTATTATTAATAGAATATTCAACAAACACAACAAACACATAATGATAGATTTGTTTTGCTCCTCAGACCCAAGAATAATAGATAATAGCCATTATGTACCAGTTACATACTATACTGACTATGCCTTTAGCGCAGGAGGGTTAAAAATTATGTTTGAAAAATTTTAATAAATAAATTAGATTTTTTTGTTAATTTTATATTTCAAATAAAAATAATTTAATTTATTTGCTGTAAATTACACCTTTTACTACATTTTTATTATAAATTATGATTTTTTTTGTGCAGTTTTTTAATCATGCTTTTTTGTGATAACAATTGATATATTTTATTTTTAGTTTTTATAAATCGCATTATTTGTGAGCATTTTACATATTTTATTATTTTTTTTATAAAATGTTATAAGTCTCAAGTTCTAAATTAGTAAATTTTCTGACAATAATTTGTTTAAATTTAACTTGAAAATTGAAACTTTTCTAAAGTTTTATCTTATAAATAACAATATTTGCAATTTTTAATAAATTTGCTGTAATAAATTTAATATAATTATGTATAATTTTTCTTATAAAACATACGGATAATGTTCTTTTCAAAACAATATACATTTAGAAATAAATGAACCAATATAATAAAAGAAACAAAGGATAACTATTATAAACTATTATAAAAATAAAATTGACAAAAATAAACATAACCTTAAAAAATATGGCAAGTAATAAATAATGCTGCCAATAAACCAAATAATCAAATAACATCTAAAATTAGAGATAAAACTAGTAACATAATTGCAGATCTAATCATAATAGGCAAATTTGATTATTTCTTCGCGCGTATAGGTGATGCTATGGCAACAAAACTTAAGAGTACAGAAGCATCACATCTAGCAAAACAAAAATGCATCCTATTTAATTTATCATGTTTTTCATTTAAAACATGTCTATAATTTAATATATTTAATATATAGTACCGCTGTAATACCAACTCAATTTAAAGAAAGTGTAGTAACGATTATATATAAAGCTGCTGATTGCTTCGATGTGAATAATTATATACCAATAAGTTTAATTAATAAAATTGGAAAGATTTTTGAAAAATGCAGTAAAGTCAGATTATTTAACTACTTATTGCATTTTAATATTGTGTATACTAATCAATTTGGGTTTAAAAAAGGAAAGTCAATAAGCAATGCAATTAATTGACTATGTGAACAAATAAACCAATACCAAAAAACAAAAAATGTTGTCAATTTTTATTGGTCTAGCAAAAGCTTTAACATAATTTACTTTTAGAAAAACTTGAAAAAATTGGTATCATAGGACTGCCACTTGAACTATTTACTATCTAACTATTAAATCGTACTCAGCAGGTTTAATTATTAATGTATTAAGTAATAAACACTAATAAAAACAGGTGTTCTTCAAGGTACAGTCTTGGAACCTATACTTTTTCTGGTCTATATCAACGATATTGCTAGCCTATCAACACAAGATAATATTATCAGTTACGATGACACCATTATTACAATTGCAGCCGATAATTGAGAACAGACTGTTGAAGCCACTTTGATAACTTGGCTTGAATCTAACAAATCCCGTTATTTTATAAAAACTAAATTTACAACTTTTTCTCTTACTAGCACTGGTTTAAAAAATACTCCTCCTGAGATTTACATACCAAACTCTGATATTTGCATTAAAAAGTGGACTCAGTAAAATATCTTGTGCTTGAAATTGACAATAATTTTAAATGAAACGTACATATTGACAACATTCGTAAATATAAATACATTATAAATAAAATAAAAAATAACTTGTCCTCCAAAACTAAAATTATAGTATATAAAAGTACAATCGAGTCAATTTTATGCTATGGAATAGAATTTTGGGGTTGCGTTTATGACAGCACAATAACACCATTGCAGATTATGCAAAACCATTTAGTTAAGCGTTTATTTCTGAAAGAACAGTTGTACTCAACAGAAAATCTGTATTCTGAAACAAATTTAATATAAAATCATTGTTTATAAAAAAAGTTATTATTTTTACCAAATTTCAATGTTCCAATTGTAACTGTTTAGGTAATTATTCTTATAGTACCCGCCAAGTTAATAACTTAAATGTCAAACTTCCTAAAAAAACTATATAATCAAATTCCACGTTCCATTAAATTGATTAACCAAAGAAAAATGTTCTTATAAAACTAAGATTATTTATAAAATTATCTTATAATTCATTAATTAAACTTAATTAATATTTGTATATAATAATTGTGAGTGTATCGCCTTTGGTGAATTTTCTGAAAACAAACTTTTGTTGTTCAAATTTTGTTTTATATTTCAAATTATTAAAATATATATTGTTTTTTATTTTTTTGACAATAAATGAAATGATCTACTTGTGTTTTTGTGTTTATTTGCATATTTTCCAATATTATCTATATTTCAACTATTTTATTGGCAAGATATTACTGTCATCCTTGTTAATTTTAATTTTTTACGCATGTGCAGAGCTCACATTATTTCACATATTATGTATGGTAGTTAAATTGCTTCCTTAGAGAAAAAAACATAACATAACATAATATATTAAAATAAATTTTACTAAAAAAATTAATCAAACACAAACCTGGAACAGGTACACAGCAAACTATGATGAAGTATTTAGCTAGCGCATCTACACAAAATGAAAATAAAATTTTGTTCTGATTTTCGTAACGCAATGATATTTTCTAATATTCCACTAACACAACTAAATAATAATCATTTTATAGTAATTTTTACCAAATACAATAGGTAGACACATTCCTGCAAAATTATTTGGAAATAATTGAAGATTTTGAAATTAAGGTTTCAAAAATACACGAGAAGCTGTATTAAAAAAATTAATAAAATTTTAATAAAAAATAAAGGGTTTGGTGATTTAAAATAAATTTCAAACATGATGAATAATGAATGAGAACTTTTTGTGTTAATTAAATTATTTAATTAATTAAATTTGCGCCAATAAGTAGTGCAGAAGTTTTTCAAATTACAAAAATGTGGTTTGTGATAGAAAAATATAATTTTCGGTTGATAAATTAAAAAACAACATTTAATTACTAGTTTTTTCAGAAGTAAAAACAATTTTTGATGCTTACTTTTTTTGTTGTATTTGTTTTAAATAATAATAAATTAAATCGATATTTTGTCACGAAAATAAAAAAAAATTATGCTTTTGGGTGAGATTATTTTGTGTTTTATACATATTTAATTTTTAGGCCAATTTATAACTAATTTTTAGGAAATATTATGCTTATTTTACGATTTAGGTGTTTATACATCCGCGCTCTATTTATTATAATTATTGAAATCTTTAATCATTTTTACAAAAAAATTTAGTTATCTTTTGCTTTCTTAAAAATTAATAGGATCGATCGTTATTACGTGATAATTCATAATATAAGATAATAACTATGTTTTTATATCTCACGACTTATTTAGTCACACCGTGACTGCAGTTTCTACTGAACCGTAGACTTTATCAAATGTTACAGAAGTATTTATTATTATATTTAAACAATTTCTCTAGAATCTTAAAATAGCTCGTGGTGAAAAACAAAACAATGTTTGAATTTTGTACGTGCTGTGAGATAAATAAAAAACGATGCACTGTAAACGCCCGAACTGAACCGGTAATTGATATAGACTTATAGTACGTAGTTAAAAAGAAAAAAATATGTCTTTGTTTTAGTAATAATAAAATTATCCGAATCGTAAATGCACAACATTTCAGTTATTACATGTTTTATGTCTATTATTATGTCTTTAGTATAACAAGATGATTAAATTTAAAACATTGACCATCAGTAGCACGATGGCTTGATTATATTATTAGTTTATAAACATTGATTTAATTACATGTTTGTAGTTTACCTTATACAATAGCAATTACAATTGTAATCCATAATTTTCTCAAATAAATATTAATTTAGTAGCAAAGTGAGCAAATAGGATTAATAACATTCGGAATAGATTCTATGGCAACCAAAAAAGATGTAAAACAATTGAATATCAAGCAAGAATTACTATGACGTCGTATTTGATCAGTTTTAATCTAAAATGTGCAATCGAAGTGTATATAACCGCGTGATATAATCGCGGTGAATTCGAGTGATATATGCCGGTCATTTTCACTGATTAAGTAAAGCCCGACCGGTTTTGTTGGTGTGATAGAGCGCGGCTGGCCAGATCGGTTGCAAGCGCTCACAGGGATACGAAGGATAAATTCGGACAATGTAAATGTGATTATAAAGGATTTGGTGCATTATTCCTTGTTCTGGGAGAATCAAATTCTATTTGCTTATATTGCCCTGGGGGCGTTTTAAATTGTGCCCCACATAACTCGGAATTAAAACCGCGGATCCTATTTAAACAATAACATGCGATCGGCATACCTTAATTATGGGTAGAACTTTAAATTAACAGGGAAATGTTTCATTCTGGTTAAATCATGGAGCCATGTAAAAACAAAACTAGAATGAAAACTGGTTAATAAACTACAACCTTTTACCCTTTCAATTATTTGATAATTAACACGGTTTATGGTTTACATTATGATTATAAAAAAAATTGTCTTGATATTTAAAATTAAATAATCGTATTATCATATACATATTGAGAAAATATCATTGGTATTTTATTAATTGCAAATATTATGTAACTGAAGTCAAGTTAAAAATTATATCTGATATAATTTAAATAAAAATAAATTTCTCATGAATAAATTACAACATAAGGACTTAAATAAATTTTAATTAAAAGTAAAAGTTCAAAATAAATTTTCTACGTTCACATAATATTACAATTTTAATATAAAATCATGCATAGCTTTATAATTACATTTATCATGTCCGAATTAACAATTTTACATTTAATTATAATTTTGAACAAGAAAATCACTGGTAAAGTACAGCAAGCATTTGATTTTTTACAACTGTCCTAAATACATTTTATATTTTTTTTATTTGCTAGGAAATTAAGTGGACACAATTACTATTCTACCTATAATTAGTTTAACCCTCAGATTGACAGGTTTTTCAATATTCAGTGAAGGGCGTGCGCACGCTTTGTGCCCTCTGCAGAAAAACGGTTCGATTAATTTGAAATATCAACATTTATTTTCTAACAAACTATATAATACAAATAATAAATACAAAATAAATCTTAATTTTTACAATATCAAACAAAATGTATACGCTACTAGCAGAGTAATTAATCCAAGAACCACAACGTGAAATATCCGCTCAATAAATACAATACAATGTGGCATCCTATAAGACACCGTTGCAAAAAAATCATATCTTCGTTATGAAAGAATGTTTAATAATTTTAATAACCACAAAACATACTTGTGGTTATTAATTATAAGTAATAAAGGTAAAAAATAATATTATTAGATTAATATTATAATAAATGACAAAATAAAATAATTTGTGTTTTAAACGTCAACTATAATAAATAAATCTATACAATAAAACAATAAAATAAATAGATATTTCTTTATATAAATAAATAATAGCAGAGATTGACATTATTACACATGTAAATTGTTTGCACTCATGTACACTCAAAAAATGCAATTAAACTACCGTTTATTGATATACATTAAGACAACGTAGCCTTTATGACAGGCACACGTTTATTTTTTGGCATATAAACAAAAAAATTGAAAAATTTGCACTTGGTCAGGAACTTCTTACAATGAATGTAAAAAGTACTGACTAGTTCAGACAAAAACTAAAATCAGTGCATTTGTAAACAACAATTTAATATTTTGCCGGTTGAAGGTTAATATTATCGTTAATAAAATTTAATTCACTTCATGAATATAACTTACTTGGCCGGGCGCGCTATGGTACGAAATACTCAAAACGTAACACATTGCCATTTCGACGGCTTAATAGCAATTAAAAACCATATAAAACTGGGCGGATATTGCATAATATGTTAGAAAATATAGTCACTTGATTTTAGCTAGATGTCTAATAACTTTGAACAAATAATATTTACGCAATATGCAAGTTAATAAAAAAGAGGCACTTAGTGGCGCTATTAGCCCGCGAGAGGGTTAATACATTAATTGATTCATTTTTGTAACAGATCTGCAATTACTTCGTTTATATATTTTAATTAGTTGCTGTTTTGATTAATAAGTTATTATTAAAGAGCAGATATAATGTCTTGTTGTGATTATTATAGTTCAGTTCGGGTAATGATGAACAATCAATTTAGTTTTTAACAAAATCAAACAGACGTAAACCAAGAATAATTATAAAAGAGTAATGTTGGTAACGTACAAATAACATGGCCTATTAACATAAAGCCAAAACTTGATTAGCAAAAAGTGTTGCTGCATACAAGTATTAATAAGACATTTAGTAGATAACACAATGTTATCTACATATTTAGACAATTTTATTAACTGTGTATACCGGGTGTATCAGGCTATCCGTCCCAGGCTTTTTGGAGAAACGCAACAAAAAATCCATTTTTAATATTTACATATTTTAATAATAAATTTAAAAAAATCATAATAATACACTGTATATACTTTCAAAATAACATAAAAATACCGTATGCACGTACATAACGAAGCTTGCATAATTGAATGTAATAAAAGCAAATGGTGCGCTGCACATATCTGTTATATATCATTAAATAATGCAGCCATCTAGATTTTATTGCGTCACATCATGGGCCTACAGCAACCAACTCTGTATAAATTCACATGTGACTACAGTGTTTTATTCGCATAGTTTTATGCGAATCGTTGTTTAATAGCCGCTGTAAAACTGCTGTCAATATAAATGGCTGTATTTGCGAAAGTGCTCCAGAAATGATGCGTTTATGGCACTTTTATTGTACCATCGGGAATTCTCAAGAAACAATTTAAGTTTATTCATTGTCCTATGAACTAATGTAGAACTATTCACATTTTTAAAGCACCTAATTTCGTGGAATCGATTTGGATCGTTTCCAGTAGCAGTATGATTGCAATCTATGTTTACTAGTTTAGGGCAATAATTATAATGATTAGAATTATACTCCAAATTTTAATTTAATACTTAAAATTCGATTGGTAAAAAAGGTGATTTTTATTGCCTCGCACCGTTATCGAAACCTGCCTGTATTTATTTTTCTAGAGGACGGGTATAAGAGTTGAGTCGACAGGGTTAACTACAGCCATCCATCGGGTCCCAACCGTGGGTGGAGAAACGAGGTAAGGGGCATCCGATAACGGCATGCTTTCCTACAAATTGGTCGCGAAGGGGAGAAACACACACCAGCAGATTGTGTCTACGGTTGGGTTTTGAAAAGTCGGCCTGCATAATTTACAAGGTTTTCGCGTTACGGACACGCGTCCTCGATTTTCCCGAATTAAAATGTCATCACGACACCTGGTGCTGGTACAATATCATAACCAGAAGATTACCTTTTTTCCTCATCTCTATTCGCACTTCGGTAAACATTTGACTAAAAATCTGTTTATCAATAACCAAAATCAAATATGATACTCACTGTATAATATAGCATACATAAACACTTGTAATGTGATATATGTATTTATTAGCAAAAACCTGATTTTATAAAAAAAAAATTATTTTATTCGTCTTTAAAATCATTTTGGTTTTGCATTAACCAGATTTTATTAAAATCAAAACCGCAATTAGACAATTATAAATAAAAGATGTTTATCTATAATTTATTATATTTATATTGATGGCGTGCAGATAATATAATATCTATGCTTTTCTGTGAAGTTTTATTCCCAAAAGTTTAGTAGAATTTTTATATAATTAGTATGAACATTTTTATTAAAGTGATCAAATTAAAAATACAAAAGTAGATTTTAACATATATTTTAAATACTTTGGAAATGTACAAAAATCACTCTTTTAATATTATAGTATATTGGAATATAGGAATATAGCAAAACAATTTATTTACATAGAAGAACTTTAAATGCAATTAAATCAAAATCCTACGCTAAACACAAAACGACAACAAAAACATTTATTTTGAACCACTAATAACTTATATTTTTTTCTGACATAAACAAATGTTTATAAAAATGAGGTTGTTGCCGAAACCGCTGAAATTTGGTATTTATATGTAAAATGGATTCGTGCAGTCGGTAATAGATATTATTGTAGTAAATGAAGAGGCTTGGTAAGAAGTAGAGAAATTAAGGGTAGAAGAGAAAATTAAATCAGATCATTAACTATTAGAGGTATACTTACAAGGAGAAATTGGACTAAATGGGGTGGGAAAAAAGGAGGAAACGAATGCGGTATGGGACGACACATCCATTTCAAATTACAAATTTAATCTAAATCAAATTAACCTTAAAACAACAAAAATAAAAGATAAAATGAAGGAATTGGAAAAATAGTTATTACAGCTACTGCAAAAAGACGTACAAAATAAGCTAAAATAAGAGCTATCGGTGACGTGCAAACGGTGGAACAGGAAGTGCACACAAAAGAAACGAGAAGTCAAGAAAACGCTGAAAAACATGGAAAAGAAATAATGTGACAAAACAGTACACAATAGTACCAAAGTGAACAAAAACAATACAAAAGTTTGTGCAAGGAGAAAAAGTTTATGTATAAGAAAGGAGAGGAAAGTAGAATATTGAATATACATTTGGAAACGTGGCATGGAAATATATAAACCAGGAAAGGAAACAAAGAAGAAAACAAAAAAACTATGAAAGACTTCAAATGTTATTCAAATTTGTTTGTAAGTACTGATAGTAAAAAACCATTGAAAACTACAAGAGGAATTTACAACTAAAATATTTAAAGAAATGGTTAGGAATCAGATAAATATAAGATCAATGCCGTGATATTTAAAATACTTTAAAAGACACGAAATTGGTGTAGTTCAAGGATAACGCCAAAAAAACGCCAGATCCTTTTTAGATGGACCACTCTCTATATACCGACTAACAAAAAAATATTGCAAAAATATACCTTATGTAATTATTACCACTTAAAATTACAAATACAAATATACAAATTTTGTATATTTAATATTTTTAAATTTTTAACTGTTAAGACCCAACTTAATTTTGATGTATTTCAACGCATAAAAAATAAATATATTTATATATATATATATATATATATATATATATATATTAAAAAATTGAGTTCACTAGTTTGATTATTACATTATAGGATAATTTTCTTAAACCTGAAATCTAAAACAAAAACTTACGTTTTTTGCAAAAAAAAAATGAGTGTTAAAAGTCCATATTTTAACTAATTTGATTAAATTATTAAGTAATTCAATAGAATTCAGTATCATTATATAAGTAAATTAAATTGAAAATAATTGCAAAGTTTGTTGCTAAAAATGTGTGCTAATTAAATTCAACTTCAATTTAATGATAAAATTTTGTTTGGAATTTTAAAACAGTAATTAATTCGATA
>JARJEC010033231.1:0-23925 GCA_030264575.1 Tachinus sp. AB-2021
TCTGCGCTATTGTGAAATGTCCAATCACACGTCATTCCTCCTCTTTTCCAATAAAGCGCCATCCTTAATACGAATTCTATGTACTGCGCCGAGCTGCTGATCTAGCTCATACAAGCCACGTTGTTCCATTAAGAAGAAGATATACTTTTACGTCAGGTCACGTTTATATCGAAAAAACCGTCTGGCAGCCGACGAACGACATTCCCGTAAAGCCCGATGATCTAAAATCTTAGATAATCACAAAGGTCATCGAGGATTGGCAGCTGGAGTAGAACGACAAACTAAAGAATATAAAATTATTTGTAACAACTAGGAAGTCGCCGGTATATCTCACTAGGAAAGAGGAAGTCGCTCTGTCTCGTTTGCGCATAGAACACACAAACTTGACTTCCTCGTACCTTCTGACCAGTGACGGTGAAGCACGTACTGGAAGAATGCGACGCCTACACTTATCAGCGTATTATTGTCAGGCTCCCAGGTAATGTGGCTTCTGTTCTCTCGAACAGCCGGGAGTCCTTAACGAAGTGTTTTGATTTCCTGCTAGACACAGAACTTCTGAAAAAATATAAGGCTACAATTTGTTTTGTTTCTTGTTGTAATTGTTAATTTATTACTTTTATAACGGTATTGTTTTATGAATGAAACATTCATTTGTGATATTAGTTTAGGTTCTAACAACACAGTTCTTTATCACTCTGATGTCATCTGTAATATTACTTGAGGTGCTGGCACCGGAATCCTTTACAACTCCGTATCATGTGTGATATTAGTTTAGGTTCTGGCGCTGTAGTATTTACAACTCCAGTGTCATCTGTGAAAATTGATAGAATCGAACGTTACCATGTGATAATGCATAATACAAGATTAAAAATAAAAGTACTGATTGCCTTAACTTTGAAGAAGTCTACTACGCTCTTTGCGCAGCTCCTGAAATAAGAGAAAGGGCAACATGTATACTGCGAAACAAAAAATGTTATTAAATTTCACATTCACTCTACACACACGGAAGACGAAACATGCGTCTGCGACACAGAGCCGGCAGAGCACGTTATATGATAATAATAGATGTTTGTGTGTGCGAATGTACTTACGCACACGATTGGTGGTGCGTTCAGCCGCGCGATTCTCGTGCCTCTATTTGAAAATCTGTTTTTATATCACGATTTATTTAGTCGCACCGTGACTGCAGTTCTATCTAAATCTCAGTCTTCATCAGACGTTACACATTCTTACATTACACATCAAATTTGTTGTCAATTTGAAGAGGTTTTGTATTAAGTTAATCAAGATAAAGGTAAATTTGTTTTTTGGGCAAATCAATTTTTAAAGATTGTTATTATGCTTAGACTCAATTTTATCTGTCCAGTTATGTGAATAGATAAGACTCTGTGTATGCATTAATAAATATCAGTACTGCTTCATAGCGCGAAAGTTACATTTTAAATTAAAAAAATTTAATTGAGTTATATTTTACATCACTGCCTCTGGTAATCCTGTCGTTTCAACAGCTTATAAGGTGACTTTAGGACTATCTCGATGGACTAGAGAATTTTTGTTACTAGATCAGAGTTTAAACCTTAGACCACTAGTGTGTTAAGCTAGAGCCCTATAACTGAGACACTGAATATAATATTTATGTAGTTGCCAATTTATCATCGGGATCATATTTTAGTGTTCATCCTCAATTGGTCCCTTTTTAGTATGATCCGTGAATTCGGTTCTGTGCCGTCGATTTCAACACCGAACACAATCGACTTTTAGTTCTATAATGATTATGGGTTATAATAAATACACATATATTATTTTGAAACTACCAACAACACAACGGAGAGTAAGCATGAATGTTATAATGTTATTTCCAAAACAGTTAGCGATTCCTGCTTCTCTTTGAAGTTACACTAAGAACAGAGTTTACCTATGTAAGAGCCGGCATAAACAGTTTTTATTTCCAAATAACCATTTGAGAAAAAGAGGGTTACATCCCACCTAAAAATTTGCATATTGTAAATGGAAAATTCTGAATTTACATTGTTCAGATTTAAAGCTTTCAAATATAATTTTTAAAGGAAACTTTTCCCAAATGCCTCTTTTTAGACCTATGTAGTATGTTGTTATAGTTCTAAATTTTAAAATTGCCACTTAACTTGCCAAAGCCGGTATTGATATTATTCACTATTTTGCAATACTAATAATAATATATTGTGGTCTTTCTCGACATATCTCAAATATTATGTAGTATTTCTATAAAAGTGTTTATGATATTTTTGGCGTTATTTGATTTAATCAATAATTATTTGTTTATTTCTGTATTTCTTTGTAATATTGTACCAAATATTGTGTCATTCTACAAAACATTTTATAATACCTCTTAATATATTTCATGATATATTTGATATCTCTCGATATTTCAAAAATATTTTATACTAATTCTAAAAAGTTTGTAATACTTTTAGTCAATCGGTATATTGTGTTATTATTGTTCATAAAATGAAGAAATAAACTAAAGATACTTTATGTACTTTAGGAAAATTTACTTTTATTTATTCAATTCAATTTATTAGACAATAAAGTTATTTTTTAAAAATACTTTAAAAAAATATCAGAATATTTTTTTAAATGCTCAAAAACTGCAAAACTTCAAAAATTTTAGGTTTTTGGCAAATCAGAAATTACTCATGTATTATCCAATTTCAAATTTAAAAGTAATAAAATGTACATATTTTATATAAATCTATAAATTAAATCAAATAATTATTATAGGGTACAAAGAAGATAATTGGGGCAGATCTTCTACAAGTAAGCGACCCAGATAGTTCGTCCAAACACCTAGTATTCAACATACTAGATGCAGGTCCAGGTCATTTTGAATTTTCTCATAAACCATCAGTACCAGTATCTTCATTTACAAAACAAGACATTGAAAACAATTATGTCGCTTACATACATCACCCGTCTGCAGCAAATGAGTCGTTTATATCCGTGCAAGTATCAGATGGAATTGAGACCAGCCCCGCTTCAAAATTACGAATATCAGCGTTTCCACAATTTTGGCGACTTAAAAATAATACTGGAATTGTTTTGATGCATTTAACATCAGGATTAATCACACCGTTTAATTTAAGTTTTGTTTCCAATGTTGCTAATGCAAGTGATATGGCTCAATTTCATGTAGTGCAAGGACCACAGTTTGGTGTCATCGAAGTTGAAAAGGATGTTGGTTTTTGGGAAAATTCTGTCATATTTACAAGTGACGATTTGAGACAGCATCGTGTTAGATATCGGCATGTTACATCGAGGCCAGATTTTGATGAATTTCAGGTAATTTTAATTTATACAAATATGAGATTACCAACCAAAGTTACAATTTATATCTAAAAATTGCTATCAATACAGAATCTTACAAAAAAATGCAAAAATTACGGTTTTCCTCAAGCTAAAATTACAATTTATGACCAAAAATTGCCATTAATATGGGAATTAAAAAAATAATAATTAAAACTTTGATTTTATAGAAAATTACAATTAAACAACAAAGAATTTAATAAAAATGAGTAACTCAAACAAAAACTAAATCTACGTCAAATTTATAATTATTTATATATTTCATATTCGAAAATTTAATAAAAGCTGGGTTTTTGGCAGATTACCGTTTATTATTTACTAAAAATGTGATTATTGATAAGTCAAAAATGCATTTTTATTGAACAAATTTGGATTGTATGGTGAAAATTCACTAAAAATTGCAATTAATGATTGATAATTGACTAAAATTTTGATTTATAACAGAAATATTATTTTTTTAAATTGCAATAATTCCCGTATTTATTGCTCACAAAATATACAAATTTTTTGTCCTAAAAATTGCATTTTATTACAGAAATAATAAAGAGAATTGGCAATAAAATAAATAAAAAATGCTGTTTATGGCTGTTTATGAAAAATAGCATTATTACTGAAAATTTTATATAAAGTTTCAATTTATTTAAAAAAATTGTAATAGTTTGAGGTTAACATTATTTTCTTATATGCTTTTAAAATAACCGGTTTCAGATTTTCAGCCATTGTCAGTGGTCAAACACACCAAACATCTAACCTTTGTCTGGACCACTGACGATGGCTGAAACTCCGAAAGTGAAAAAAGTTACATATTTAAAGGCATATAAAATATTTTAACCACAAACTAAAAATGTTAAATTAATTTAATTTCAGTTTCGAACCACTTTGAACATGAGCATGCTGTACACATTTCGAATGAGTTTTGCAAAATGCCACTTATATTCCGTAAATGTTAATGCATTGATGCTGAACAAAACGATAGAAAGTGAATTAATTGAAGAAAATTTGAAATATCAAACTGATCCAGTAGAATCGGCAACTACATCAATTATTTATCAAATAATAAAGGCGCCAATGTATGGATTCCTATTTTCAGCTGTTTCTAAATACAGAATGCGATTACAGGATACATTCACGCAAGAAGATATAATTTTGAATAATGTTAAATTCAAATTGTATAGAAAATCTTATTCGCCGCTTGTTGATAGTGTAATATTAAATATAATAGCTCCAGGTTGCAAAAATGTAACTCAAAACTTGACTGTAATTCACATACCTAATATGGATAAGCTTAAAAAAGTCAAGGTAATTTTGGAGCGGTTGCAAGTGGAAGAAGGTAGTATCAACCCAATAACATTGAAACATTTAAATATACAAAGTGACTTTGTTACTGATTTATTATTTAATATAACGCAGCCACCGGTGCATGGAATATTGCAGGTTGTTAAGAACATCAACGTTCGTAATCAATCGAATTATTTCACTTCAACCGAATTACAAAATGATCAAGTATTTTATATACATGATGATTCTGAAACTCGGCATGATTTGTTCAAATTCATGGCCTTATCTAAAGAGGAAGAAAATTTCCAATATGTTGATACTTTTAATATAGATATTTTGCTCAAGAATGATAACAGTCCAACTAGAATTATCGATAAGATTTTTCACGTTGTGGTTGGTGGTGAAAGGCTTCTGTCTGGAGAAGATTTGCGGTTTGTTGATGTTGATTTAGATACTAAATCCGCTAATATAGTTTATACCTTTCCTGAATTACCAAACGGCGATTTTTATAATGTACGCAACCTCACAAGAAAATTGACTGAATTTACACAGGATGACCTAGATAATAATATAATATTATTTAAACATAAAGGACCTGAATATGGTAAAGTTAAATTTTGGGTTACTGATGGACCTTATTACGTTACTGGAGTGTTAGAAGTACAAGCTTCTGCACCTTTTATAAGGGCTGTTTTGAACAAACGCCTTATAATACAACATGGAAAATTTGCTACTATCAACAATGATCAATTAAACTTTAATACTAATTTGTATGCTACTGATGAGGATGTTATTTATGAAATTGTCACCAAACCAAGATATGGCAAAATTATTTATACAAACACTACTAAGGTTTGCAAAAATAATTATTAACTATTAATATATTTATAATTATATATTTTAATAAATAAAACAACTTTTTATATACCTTATCACGAAAAATATTTATTAAACCGGACAAGTTTCGACAATTACCTGGTCATCATCATATGGTGATAAAAACATATATATATATATATACTAGTCCGTACTAATAACTATTTTTTGCGATAAGATATATAAAAAGTTGTTTTATTTATTAAAATGCAATATCACATAGTAAAGGCTACTACCATTTTATATATTTTAGGTTGTGTCAGATTTTTCACAAGCTGAAATTAATAAAGGTTTTATATCATATATAAACGATGTGACTTCATCCAGTGCTGACGAAATCAATTTAAAAATACGTTGCAGAGATGCTATAAATGTGGCACAACTTGGAGTATGGATGCTTCCAGCCAGTTATTGGGAACCACTTAAATTAAAAACATTGAGGGTGTTAAGTGTCGAGGAATCTACCAGTGCCATTATTGGAAAATCCATAATTGAGGTGAGTTTTACGAGTACTAGAAAATATATGCAATTAAAAAAATATTTGAAGCGTAATACGATTGAGAAAATTTCTTATTTAAAATACAATATAATTATTTATTAATGTGTTATTATTTTATGTAACATTTATTTTTGGTGGCCGCGTCTCGGTTTCGGCTTAAGATGGTCCTGGATATGTATTTACCACTATCTATATACCTGGATGTCATCTGCTGCAAATACTTTAATCTAGCAATAGAAATTTATGAGAAATTATTTATGAATACGTTATAATTGAACTTTTTTTTATGAAACTTTTATTTTTGCCGGTCGCGCCTTGTTTTTAGCTCAAGATGGTCCAGAATATGTGTTAACTACTATACCTGGATGTCATCCGCTGGGAATACTTTAATATAGCAATAGAAATTTGTGAGAAATTATGTATGAATGTATTATAATTGAACGTTTTTATTTAATGTAACATTTATTTTTGCCGGTAGTGCCTTGTTTTCTGTTGGAGATGGTTCCAGACATGTGTTCACTACTTTCTGGACACCTGGATCTCTTCAATGAATCCATAAAAAATAGCCATAATTTTAATCTATAGGCGGTCAGATTTTTTTTTCTTAAATAAATTTGATTGGGGTTAATGAGTTTTGTCTAATGGTATTTTTTTTAATATCATTTAATTAATTCGTTAACCCATATGTTACTGTTTTAATTTAAAAAAAGAAATTTAAAATTCTTCTTTTAAATGATTCATTATACTTTATTTTGATGATATATATACTTATAATTTTTGTATTTTTCTATTATTTGAGTTTCAAATATTTTGAAAAATGCCGATCCTTTTAAAAAGCCACTAGTAAAATAAGATAAAATTAAGTTAAGTTTATTATATTGTTAAGTTTATTAAATATTATAACATACAAACGGACATACAAATAACTGTATTATTTAA
The DNA here is from genome assembly GCA_030264575.1 of Tachinus sp. AB-2021. Lineage (NCBI taxonomy): Eukaryota > Metazoa > Arthropoda > Insecta > Coleoptera > Staphylinidae > Tachinus > Tachinus sp. AB-2021. The sequence goes on from JARJEC010033231.1 coordinate 6,935, forward strand.
AAAAATCAGTCTGGTTGAAAACAAACAAATAGAAAATGATTCAACACCTTATTACAACACGTTCTAATAACAAAACTCGTAGTTTCATTTGGTTGAAGTTAGCTACACTAAATTTTGCAGAGTTCTATTTTGCGTCCTTTTAAAAGGACGCTAGTAATATTTGGGTTAATCTTAATTAATTTATTTTAATCAGTGTATAATTCATTCAATTGGGTCGAATTGTATATCAAATAATTTTAAGTTTTGAGTAGCTTTCGATTGCCGTATATTTTATTTTTGTATGTTTCACATTAACAGAGATAATCCAGAAAAATCAATTATGGATTATAATTTTTTTCAATGTTTGATACGCCTCTGCTTCTAAAGGTTGGCTGTCCGAAAAAAATTGTTCAGCTACACGAGTTTTATCTATTTCTTTTTTTTTATTTTTACTATTTTTTTAATTATTTTAATTAATTTTTAATAGTGTGTAATTATTTTTTTTTTCAAAATATTTGAATGCATACATTTTTCTGCAATTTCATTATTAAAAACGAAACTAGTACCATCAGAAATGGTAATAGCTTTGTTTTTCCATGTTCATTCCTAAGAAAGTTATAGATTTATATGGCAGTTTTCAGATTTTATGGCTAATGTCACATTGGTCGATTTTTTTATAACCACCTCGCGAGTGGTACAAAATAGGAAAGTTAATATAAGCGCAAAATTAACGAAATATAAAAAAATAATTAACAAAAATAATGAAAGGTAACCAAAAGTGGATTCAGTTTTTTTATTTTGAGTTATTTTTAAGTATAGCGTGGCGGCCATTTACTTGATGATGTTTTTCATAAATACTGTTGAATAGTTATAATAAATAGATGTATACTTGATTTAGGTGTGTGGATTATAATAGTCAAAACCTCACTTTCTCGTTGCCATTGTTACAAGAAGAGTGGAATTCATCACGCCATTGTTACAAGAAGAACGGAATTCATCACATGTAACAATGGCAATGAGAAAGTGAAATTAATATAAAATTTGTTGATATACAATAGTTGGGAGTGTGGGTTACAATCAGTACCGTGTTTATACATTTGCGGTCAGTAGGCTATTCAAATTTTGTAACCCTTACCGACCTCTACAAGTGTCATTACCTAGATTATTTTTATAATCGAACGATTTAGTTAAGATTGCACACAAAATAGTTTTTTATATATTTCTCATGTTTCGATTTTACACAATCATTGTCAAGATACAAATAATTAAATAATAATTATTTGTATGTTTTGTCAAGATACAAATAATTATTATTTCATTATTTGTATCTTGACAATGATTGTGTGAAATCGAAACATGTCGAAATAAATAAATTAAAATTAATATACAGTAAAACTTACACCGAGTGCCCTTTTAACCCTAATTATTAAGAAATTTTACCAAGAGATGGATGGACAATATCAAATATAGAATATCTTAACTCCAAAATGTTGAGAAATTCTTCCTTAACCCCCACTCTGTATATTATATTATCTGGTAACAATTCGTCTTTTGCGTGATTCTCAAAATCAACGACAATATATCGTCTAAAATCTTACGAAATTAGTTTTGACTATCCACAAATGAGGCGTTTAGTTTTCTTGGCTTAAAGTAGATTTTAGATAGTTATAACAATAATTGGGTTATTATAATAACCCAAACAATTTATCGCTGATGTACAGGATGGCAAAGGATGGCAATCTCGGAAACCGGAAATACTAGTAAAATTTTGATATGGTTGTCTTGAGCTAATATTTTGAGATAAATTTAATTGGTAGTAAACAGATTTTTCTACAATTTTTAGTTCCCAAGGAAAGCTTGATTTTTCGAAATTAGGCGTTTTCTATTCTGGATTCTATTTGGTTTATTTCTTAAGTTATGGAAACGAAACTAACACATCTTATGGGCTCTTTTTACGTAGAATCTAGTCGCTTAGACAGTATTTTTCTCCGACGTTAAATTTTGGAGATATTTGATCAACTTTTTTTTCAAATGGAAATTATAGTGTGCTATATTTTTTTAAAATGTAGAATTTTATCCTGATTTCAACAATATATAGTTTATTGGGTTTGCAGTTACTAATAACAAATTCTTTTTTATTTAAGAGAGAAAGATTTTAAATCCGCCTTGGTGTGGATTTAAAAATTTTTATTTGTGTGTTCGTGTTTAATATTATTTACAATATTATTAACATTTATTTGAAATTGTAAAAGTTCATATATGACAAGTAAAATAAAGAAAACTTGTTTTTAAATAAAAATAGCTATTTTATTCTTTTTTGCATAGTAAAAATCGCCCCCAAGAATACGCAAGAAATAATGTAAAAAATGTAAAAACTAGTAAAATTACATAAAATATCAGTTTATTGCCAGTCTTGGTTAATTTCTATAGATTTTAATTTAATTAATGACAAAAATGTAATTATCAATTATTGTTAACAACAAGCCCAATACACTATATATAACGCACTATAATTTCTATTTGAAAACAAAAAATTGATCAAATATTTCAAAAATCTAAAGTCGGAAAAAATACTGACTACGCCACTGGATTCTATGTAAAAAAGTGCCCATAAGATGTGTTAGTTTTGTTTCCATAACTTAAGAAAGAAACCAAATAGAATCCATAATGGAACACGGCTAATTATGAAAATAAAGTTTTTCTTGGAAACTAAAAATTTATAGAAAAATCTGTTTACTACTATTAAACTTATCTCAGAAAATTAACTCAAGACAACTTTATCAAAATTCTTCATCATTTCTAGTTTCCAAGATATCATAGTAACGTCCAAATTTGGCCAACCTACACATAGATACATGAGAACTGCTATATCCAAGTTTGGATAAACGTTTTGCAAATTCTGTTTTCGTAATTCTGTAACGAAAATAGACTTTTTAATGATAAAGAATCTGGTTTTACCGGAATTCTTCCAGGAGAAAGGTAACATTAACAATATATACTTTATATTCTTTAACTAAATCAGTCTTTAAATCATTAGGATACATTTCTTCCAAGAACAGGCCTTTCCGAAAGGATATAAAGTGACAATTTTGGCCAGAAATGAAAACTTTTCATTGAACCTGTTACCTCCACTTAGTGGTGAAACATATAACATAATATGTGTAAAATTGCTTTTGTGGACCTAATAACATTTAAGTATATAAATATGAATATTTTTAATTCCTGTAAGACATAAAAAATTGGCCCAAAATTTGCCGTCCCTAAAATTTGTCGCCCTAGGCTCCAGCATACTCAGCCTGCTGGTAAATACGCCACTGGTTACAATAGTAAAGAATCTGAATGTAATTTCTTCAACCCGCCCAATATATTCGTTGCTGAGGAATTTGATAATACTTCCATTTCCGCTGTTGCAACTTGCATATATAATATATAATTTCTTATGTGTTTTCAGTTTTTGTTTTTAATTTGGTGAAAATATTACTATTCATACTATAAATAAAATATTTAAATTTCACTTTGTTTATCAAAATCGATAAAAATAAAAAATAATAAACAAACTGAAATAAAAATATTGCATTTATATATTTATAGCATAAATATAATTTCTAAATATACAATAGATTGGCGGGGAGTGGGTTACAATAATAAAAAATCTGAACTCGTAGTTTCAACTATATTAAACCGCTATATTTGCGCAAGAATTATAACGAAAAAGTGAGGTTAATATAAAATTTCTTGATGTACAATATTTAGGCGAGGTGTGTCGGTTTTGATTGTTACAATAATCAGAACTTGTAGTTTCAACTAGAAAGCCCACCGACCCGCTAAATATATTCGTTGCTGAGGAATTGGATACTACTTCCTTTTGCGAAGTTCTTGTAACTATGGTAATGAGAAAGTGATGTTAATATATAATTTCTTAATATACAATATTTGTAAACGTTTTTGATACGTAATAGTTTAGTGGGATGTAAGGGGTATAACAGAAAAACAGTTTGTAGCATTAGTTTTTAAACCAAAAATTCCAATAATCAAATGAATAGAACCAAAAAAAAAATAAACAAATAGTAGACAAATACAAGAACATATTTCAAGAAACGTTTCAAAATATTGAGAAAACATTATCAAGAAATTTAACAAAATATTACTAAATATCGAGGAATTTAAGAAATTTTTGTTAATTGTCAAGAAAGTTTACAATATATATATATATATATATATATATAAGAAAATATTTTATTGATTAAAAAAATTTCCAATTTGTTTCCACTTTTCAACATTTTTTGACACAATTGAAACATTTAGATTATTGAACTGCCATAGCATGTAAGAAATGTGGGGAGGGAGCAAATTTAATCCAATAGCAAGTTTGGCAGCAAGATAAGTTTTGATAATAATTGTTGATTCAATTTTATTCCAGATAATTCAACCGGAGGTCCCATCAAGTGCAATTAGTTATCACATAGCTGAGTTACCTATGAATGGTTACATTAGCATTTTACCAACAACACAAAACACAGAAGATCAATCAATAAATATACGCTCTTTTACACAAGCTTTGATGAACGAAAACCGTGTGATTTATATACAGTCAGTTGCAAATGAAACCAGAGATCGGATTACATTTAATGTAACAAATGGAATGGTTTGGCTATACGGTTTATCACTTGACATACAAATCATCCCTGAACGTTTGTACCTCAGCAGCAACATCCTTAGTGTAAATGAAGGTGGCACGGCTGTCATTTCATTAATTAATTTATTCATTGTGACAGACTACTATAAATCCAGAGTGACAGATTATGTAATATTAGAAGAGCCAAAGTTTGGTTGCATTCAAGTTCATAAGAGGTGCAATAAGTTGCATGGTTTTTCGCATAAAGAATTGGCTTCCAGCGTTGTGCATTATGCACATAATGGCTCGGAAAATTTGCAGGACAATATTGTCCTTATAGCTGTTGCAGGTGAAAAGCGAAGTATACCAGTGGTTTTGAATATAAAAGTGCTACCAATTAACGATCAGAAGCCTAAATTGGTTAACGATACTGGATTGACTATGTGGGAAGGTGGAACAGCCATCATCACTAATCAAATGTTAGGTAAGTATGTACCCTATAATCCAAACGCCTAATTTAATTTCACGTATAATTGATTTATAATCAAAATTATAGATTATGATTACTTCTACAAAGATATGACAATTAATATGAAAATTGTTTTGACGTTTACACCTGATAAATCCAATAATGGCGAATCTTTTTTTTAATTTAAGGTGCTTACGATGCGGACAGGCCTGAAGAAATCTTAAAATACCAAGTGTTGGCCTGTTGGTGGGGAAATGTATCACTAATATCGGATGCAAGCACCTCACTACAATTCTTCACACAAGAGTTAATAGATAAAAACATGGTAGCATTTAGACATCAAAGTAAGTATACCTGGATTAAAACCAACAAATCTAATGATAAATATTTTTAGATGGCAGCGAAGCTAGATTTACGTTCAATATAAGTGATGGCTTGCACAGCACTAAGGAATATACTTTCAATATCAAAACTAAACCAGTAAAGTTAGGTCTAACTCATAAACCATTGCATATATTTCCTTTGCAAAGAAAATATTTAAGTTCCACTCATTTATTAGCAACTGTGTCTGATCCAGAAAGGGTTATTCATTATGACATCACGCATGCTCCAATTTTAGGCAGATTGATGATGGAATCGGATAAAACACCAGGGATTTTTAATGTTGTTAGTGGTTTTACACAAGATGATTTAAATAACAGTAAACTTTTTTATGAACATATTCACCCATTTGCTGGATTGTATGCTAACGATTCATTTATATTTAATGTCAAGTCACATTTGGCAGAAACTTTGATGAATAAGGTAATTATAATGATATAGTATATAAAGAGAACTCGTAGCTATTATATAGTGTATTACATGAATAGTGTAGCAGCACACGCACTATTTTCATTTCTGACACCCATATTGTGTAAAATTTTGTCGCGACTGGATAGAAATAGAGATGATAGTTGTTGAAGATAAACGATATATTATTTTATTGTAGTATAAATTTCTTCAAGGGGAGAATCACTAGATAATTTTGCATAGACTAAAATTCCTTTAAATTAAAAAGATACTCAAGCAAATTCAAAAACTTTACAATAATTTCACAAAATATGCAAAATTTTTATACTATTCTAACAAATTATAATAAAATTTCACAAATTTTGGAAAATTTCAACAAATTCCGCAAATATTCCACAAAAATTCATACATTTCTACATAATTTTACAATTTTTTTACACATTTCCAAAAAAATACACACAATTATATGTTGTATGCATACAACATTCTTAGCCTCGGGTAAAAGAAGTCTAAACTTTGGCCGGCAGCTGATGTCAAAAATATTGTTGATCAAAACTCTAGACTACTGGTACATGGAGTGTGAGATGAATATTTGAAATGGACCATGAATCGTTGAAAGAAATAAGTGAAAAAAACTTGACATTTTATGCGTGTGTGAAATAAAGAAGAAATAGAAAGGTGTCTACTATGCATGATGGCAGTTAGGCCTTCAGATGGGAGTATATAATTCATCAAATCTTGAATGCAAGTAAATCTGGCGAAAGAATTGTTCTATTGCGTGATTTGAATGGGTAGGTACGCAAAGGGTTGATTCAGAAAGAGTGCTAGGAAAGTACGGTGACAATAAAGTAAATGAAAATAACTCGATGTGGGTGAAGAGAGTAAAAGAATGGGTGCAGCAAAAATGTTGTGATATTCAGTGTGACTGTGAAGAAATGATTTGGAATGAGGAGAAATTAGAAAACGCTGGAGATAATATTTTTATCAATTGTATGGAAGCAGTGCGAACTTTATAGTAGATTGAAAAGAAAATGGGAAAGTGGCGGATAGTATAATCGAGGATTATAATTTGGGATTACGTGTGAAATGTTAAGGTTAAATGTGAGGGCAATTCATATATTGATTGATTAATTGAATAAATGAATGTTTTAGAAAATTTAAAGTGCCAAAGAGTGTAAAGATGCTGTGATGGTTCATTTGTAGAAAGATATTGCCTTAAGTGTGAAAATTATTGAGTAATTAGTTTGTTGAGTATACCAGGAAAAGTGTATGGTAGCAATGCCCTTCCATACACTTTTTGTGGCATAATTGGAAGAGTGCATGGTAAAACGAGTAAGCATATTTGGGGCGTGCAATGTGATTGTATGAGAAATAGGGGATCCAACAATCAAATATTTGCAGATGGCATCATTTAAAATGTGTTAATTCCGAAAAAAAATTATTCCAGAAAACTATGCGATTTATATATTTTATACAGTGTTAAAATAAATTACATTAAAATATTTTATACCGGGTTGAATAAAATTAATAAAATCCAATGCAAATTGATGTACGACTTAATTATTAATCAATACTTGATTTATATGAAAGCGTTTTACCTAGATAAACTAATTCTTAATTAATTTTTATTTCAGAAATTAAAAATAGATATTTCGGTATCATCAGGTGGATTGGATGCCTATGTAAATATACCAAAAATAACAGTGGATGAAGGTGGTATGACAAATATAATATTAAATTTCTCTGGTGTGGTATCATTTTTGGAAAATCATGCTGGATTAAGAAGCCCTATCATACATGCATCAGCAATGAATCCGCAGCATGGACAAATATATCTCCAACAACACCCGAATCTAACAACATTTACACAACAGCAGTTAGAATCGGGTCAAGTGAAATACCAACATGACCATTCGGATTCTCTAGGGGATAATATATATTTCTCATTATATCTAATACCAGGGTACATCATGTTATGCAATATTACAGTTCCTGTTATCATTAACCCCATTAATGATCAACCATTTAAATTAGTAACACCAGCACCACATTTAGTAGTAGTGCAAGGTGAAAACCATACAATAACTAAAAGTGAATTATGTACTGAAGATGTAGATACACTACCAAATGATCTTTTATATGATATTATATCTGGTCCTCAAGAAGGCCGAGTCATTTTACTTCCAGAAGGAATATCTATTAACCATTTTTCTCAAGCAGATGTTAATGCTAATCGACTATTATATATACATAATAGTTCTGTGCTAACGGATACCTTCCATTTACGTGTATGGGATGGCAAATTTAGACCTGAATACACAGTATTTAATGTAAAAGTCCTGCCGATAACAATGAATGTATCAGGAGGTCTTCCCGTCTACATACAACAAGGAATGAATGTTGTTTTGTTATCAAATAAACAATTTTTTGTAGAAACCAATATTGATAGAAATAGAATACAGTATAAAATCCGAAATCAACCAACGCATGGAGTGTTGTACGTTAAAGATAACGCATCAGATGAATATGGTCAGGAAGATTTGGATAATGACAGGGTAATGTATATGCAGCGAGATATGACCACTGCTAATGATAGTTTTCGTGTATTCGTTGGTATAATTTATGGAAATATTTCTTTTGGCAAAGAAGTCGAAGTATTTATTAAGGTGCAGCCTTTGATGCAAATGGGAAATTGTACAGTGTTGGCGGGTGAAATCAATAAATTGAGTTTGCATGTTTTGGATGCAACTCCGTTGGCAAAATTGACCAATAGTAATCCACGCTATACTATAACAAATGCGCCACAGTTTGGACAAATTAGAAAAATTATAAGGAGTTCCGGTGAACACAGAAATGTTTTGGACACGCCAGTGAATAGTTTCACTCATGAGGAAGTGCAAAGTGGTTTGATTTATATTTGTGTTAATGATATCGAGGTCGGATGGAGTGGTACAAATGATCGAATATTTTTTATATTAGCAGCAAGCATATTCCAACCAGCCGTTGCGGAATTAAAAATTGTTATAAAATCTTCTTTGCATAATGATATTTATTCAACTCTAGCAGGACCCAATGATCCAGCAGGACATGAAGGTGGAATGCATTTTGCCAGTCCAAACATGACTAGAGATTATTTCTTAATAGGTATGATATTACAGTTTTATTCCTTAAATGTTATAAGATTATTTGTCGTTGATTGTATTTATATATTTAGGGTTGAGGTGGGTTTTTTTCTGACATTAATTTTAACTTACGCACTTATTAAGTGCATTCTTCTTGATCAATTTAGAAATTGCATTGCTTTTAGCACTATAATACAAGTTAGTGTTATATGTTGATTATAGGGCCATTGATTATTTGAACAAGAGTTTTAAAACTGCTACTTAAATAACTATCGAAATCACCCAAATATTATTAATGTGTTGTGATTATATAATTTATTTACCATTTGCAAACAAATATGCCGCAGTTAGCTATGTCGACATTGTCACCTCTCATATTTTGATCACCAGTATTTATTTTTATTTAAATAATTATTTATTTAGACTTAAATCCACCGAATATATCTTACAATTTGCATTTGATGCTTATTCCTAATGCATTTCGAGGATTTCCTATCATCAGACATACTTAATTTGATCGTACTGCAATTCATATTTTACCAACAAATTTTGCTGTCACCGCATCAATAGCGAACGAAATGATTAAATTGTAGTTCACTAATTGTAATTATAACCCATTTCACTGCGGAGCAATATTTGATACCGATAATTCTCTATTTGACCAATGATTTGTATAAGCAACAAATTAACTAAAGTTTGAGCACGGCTCGCTGCTCCTAAAAATCAACTAACAACTTAAGTAACTACACGTAAGAATATGAAAACGTACGGAAAATTACGCAAAAAATATTCAAAAATTGGGAGGTCGACAAATTGTTACAAAAATGTCGGAATAACTTTTAAATAGAAATTTAAAAGAAATGTGCAAACATTGTGTTATGTCTAGAAATTGTTTAAAAAATTTTAGAATCTGTTTCTTAGGCGGTAAGCATCTATTTCGCATTAGACGCTTTAGTTATGATATGTTTGTATGACGAATTGGACAATACTAAATGATCTATTTCAAAATTTTCAAAACACTATTCTTGAAACAACATATGTGCAGAATTCAGAAAAACTATCAATATCAGAAATATTTTCTGCTTATCTTTCATGCAAAAGAAATGATACTAGAGCAGCAGCAACGTAGAAGAGACTCTGAACATTTGATTATTACTCACTTGAGCATCACTCTTGGTATTGATGACGTACACAGTACCCAAACAACACAAATTCGAAATACGAGATTGATCATTTCAACTTCAAATTCAGATTAATCAATTCCAAATTAGGAATAATCAATTTCAAATTGGGACTAATCAATTTCAAATTGGGAATAAAAAATTTAAAATTGAAAATAGTTATTTTTATTTCATTTATTTCAAAATATAACCTATGGACTACATAAGACTTTCAATTTGTGATTTCAATGCTTTCTTTGGTGCTTTATTTAAAACAAAGTAATATTTGTTATCCAAAAATGCACCCTCTATCTTTTGGATGACAAATATTACTCTAGAAAGTCGCGACTGGGTTAAATATCTTGAGAGAACGAAACAGATCGTATCCTTAAAATTGTTCAGAGATGTATTCATGATTAACATGAAAATCGTTCCCTTCTCTCTTGAGGGTGTAGCAACGGGTGGTTTTTAAACGGAAATCGTTTTTGTGTTGATTTAGATTCTCTATCCAAAATTATGTCCTGTTTCACCAAACTCACCCAATGCCCCTTTACCTCTAATTGGTAATGGGGACAAATCAAAACATTACTAATTTCTATATTTGGTTTTTGGGAATCCATGGAGAAATTTTATAAAACCGCGTCGGTTTGATAAAACAGGGCACACTTTTGACGAAGACGGTAAATCTACATAAAAACAACCCCACACACAATCCCCAAGGGGCGTGGTGTCACGTTTAAATACATGTCTAAACAAATTTAAATTTGATTTGTTTAAATCTTGTCAATTTCAAAATATTTGTTACAAACGTGACTTTATACTAGATGAATTTACATTTTTTTAACAATTACGGCTAATTCTGAGTAAATTTTTTGTGAGTGTTTCATTTCTATTTATTACAATAATATTGAATTGCAAACCTTATATTATATAATTTTTAATAATTATGTAATAAGTCACATATTTTAATCAAAAACAAGTCATAATCCTAATTTGAAATTGATTATTCCCTGTTTGAAATTGATTAGTTCCAATTTGAAATTGAATATTTCTAATTTGAAATTGATTATTTCCAATTGATTAGTTAGAATTTGAAGTTGAAAAGGTGTAGAGAAACACAGAACTCTAACATAACCTAACCTAACCTAATATAATATTATATCATTAATTCCAATTTGAAATTGATTATTCCTACTTTGAAATTGATTAGTTCCAATTGGAAACTGATAATTCTCAATTTAAAATTGATAAGTCCCAATTTTAAATCACAATTTGAAATTGATTAGTCCCAATTTGAGGTCGAAAAGGTTAAGGAAAATACAGAACGCTTTGAAACTTCATATTTCTTTTTGTGACCTAATACCGTACATAATATATTAGAGTTAGAGAGATAGAGTAGTGAAAGTTGTTAAAAGAAAAGAAGGGAGGAGAACGGTTTATGGCATACTGGCATACAATGTTTGCTAACGCTGGCTTACTATCCCAGTTATTACAATGTTAGCTTTTTTTCCTTTTCAAAAGTAGGCAACGACTTTCCCAGTTTTCTCTTTCTAACTCACATATATACTATGTGCTAAACTACTCAACATATATAGAACTAGTAATGTTTTATAGATTATAGGTTTAAAATACATTAATTTTTTAATTAATAATATAATACATTAATAAAATTGTTGTTTTCAGTGAGTATGGTGGCAGGAGTTGTAATACTAGGTGTAGCAGTAATAATAATAATAAAGTGTCGTTCATTTGAACCTGAAGAGCTAAACAAAGAAGACCAGTGCTTGCAGCCGATACCACTACCCAGACCACCAGACAGACTAATGTCATCATCGCCACCATTAAAGCATGCCGATGGATATGCCTCCCCAATCCCAACAACATTACCGCATTGTAAAGTTACTCCGTTAAGTAGAAGTGAATTAGATACCAATGCAAGATACCCTTATGGTGTTGATGAACATCCTGATGATTGGAGTAGTTGTGACGCTTCAGACCCCACATGCCCTAGCAGGAACAATATAATGCTACGCAGAAATCAGTACTGGGTCTAACATAAAAAATCAGTGCAAATACTCATTTCTATCATCAATTGTATACTATATTAGTTTGGATTTTATTTTATATAGGGATTTTTTAGACTTTCCAAAATTTACATTAACAATTTGGAAACTCTACAATTATAACCGACTGATTATTATTTGTACTTAAATATAGATTACAAACAACGATTGAATTGATTTTTTTTATAAAATTTGGTTTGTCACCAATAAACCATAATCAAAATTGCTTTTTATAAAAGTACACGTTGAATACAAGAATCGTTTATTATAATAATACGTTTATTTAATTTTATAATAAATTTTTTATATTGACATCCTAGATATAGAGATTAATAATAAAATATATTTTCTATTTGTATTTAAATAGCAAGTAGATTCAAGTTTGTATTATTTCTTGTATTAGGAGAGAAATGTTTAATCTATTTATGTGTTGTCCAACTTTGCTATTATTTATATAGATCATTTGCTAGGGTTTTGTTAACAATTTTATATTATATTATAGAGTAGTTTATGAACTGGAGGGAAATAGCCAAAGTATATTCTGTGCGTTTTTAACTTTATAATATATATATATTTAGCACAAATGTTATATATATATATGTTTATTATATTTGAGTGGAATAAAATGGTATATAAAAAGAAATAAATAATTTATAATAAACTTCTATTTTATTCCTCTTTTTGAAATCCATCAGTGGGCCTTTGAGTCACTAGGATAGCTGGCTGGATCACAAGACTGGTGGAACAAGTCAGTAGAGTAGATGGGTAGATCCCTACTTTAGATTACTATTAATGGCCTCTGACGTAAAATCAGTGCAACTGACGGAACTCCTAAAAGAGAGGGGAAACGCACATAAACTGCAGTGCCAGCAAAATAATAATCGTGAAAATATAAGATAAAACGCTATGAAGAAAGAGTAATAGAATGGACAGAAAACCGAAGCGATTTCGAAAGCCAGGAAAAGATGTGAAGCTGTCTGTCAACCAAGGACAAATAAAATTACTATAGCAAACTGATTCAAGAACAAAGATAACCAGAACTGTGGGGAAACTGAAACAAAATAATTACCGGCAAACTAGAAATTACTAGACCGCTTGCGCTCACGGACGAGGTATTAGAGATAGCAAAAGATCAGTTATAATGATACAACGAAACCAGGTGGAGAAAAAGGGTCCTGATAAAGACAGAGAAGGTCAAGAAAGCGGGCAGTAAGCCCAAATGACACTAAGAAACTAGCTAATCAAGAACGAAACATGGCTGAACGAGCAGAGAAAGGTCATAGCAGACTGATGCCAAACCTAAGTGCGATATATTTCGTGTTAGATTCCATTATGCTGTATACTTATTATCTTGCGACTGATCCCTTGGTATCAAGTGTGAGAAATAACGCGCAATACAAGTAGTACAAGGAATAGTCTTAATGCATTTGCTAAGAGAAATAGTGCAAACACAGGGGCTACAATATGTGGCTACAAGAGAGATCCTAGCAAAAAGGTTTGATGCTTACCTGGTGACAGAGGTGAATAGCAAAAGCATTATTAAGATCTCAAACAGTAGCCGTACACATGACAAAGTAACTTACTATGGCTGTTTCGGCACTTACCAGAAACTACTGAACCTGCGAAACTCTCACAAGTAATTGTAATAAGAATTTTGCTCTGAGTACACTTTGCTAAGCTGAGAAAAATAATTCTGGCCGTAAGGGAAAAATCATACACAGATCTAGGCAATGGACGAATGTTGAAAAAGGTTTCAACTAAAATATGAAAAAATTTACAAAAATCGTCTATAATTGAATTCATAATGCAGGAGATCATGAATGAGAAGGAGCGCGACAAAAGGTAAACACAGACCGCATCATAAATGTAACTACTGCAACAAAAGAGGTTTTTAGTAGGTGCGCATCTGAAATTTGACCTCTTTTTACACAAAAGAATCACTGAGATAATTGGGTTTATCAGTAGGACATAAGAGAAGATACGCAAATCAATCAATAAGGATAAGCAAGCTGGCAATTGCGGTATCGGTGAGGTAATAAACAATAATAGTCAATGATGGGATAGATATATTTGTATGCAAAATCACACGCTAGTAGGCTTACATAAGAATATAAAGATAAACAGGGCCGTCTTATGATTTATAAGGACCCTATTGCAATTTAATGGGCCCATTCCCAAACGTTCAAATTGTGAAAATTGAAAATCACGTGAAAACAAAATAAACGAAATGTTAAGAAAATTGTGATTGGCAAAAGTTTATAAAAATTAATTAATTGTGAAACGAAAACGGATGAAAGAAAATTTATAAAAATATTTGTAAAAACATGAAAACTCTGTATGAGTTTTCAAACTCAACGAACATTGTTGAAAATCGATGAACATAAACAAAATTAATGTAAAAATTAATTAAACTCATTTGAAGGCCTATAAACATTGCAACAAAACTTGGCGGCTGAATTTGTTATTAGAAACAAATTAGTTGGGTGGATGGGTGCTACATATACGATCAGGAATATTAATTTACTCGTCTGACTGGTTTTACATAAATCTTTTAGAAACAAAATTGATCTTCGGGTGGATGGGTTACTATATTTACAACTACCCGGGTCAATAATATAAAAAACAATAAAAACATTAAAGCACTAGCCCGCCCTGCTGCTTTTGTATAAATCTATCGAAACAAATTAATTTGACGGGTGGGTGGGTCACTATATTTACAACTACCGGGTCAATAATTTAAAAAACTATATAAATTAATGGACCAGTAGTTTCAATTTGTATAGCCCACCTACCTGCCCACTGTTTTTGTATTAATAGCTAATTGGTCCTTTGACAACGTTTTATAATCGTTCATAATAAACTCCATTTTCCTGATGCTTTGAAAATTGAAATCATAATTGCGATACATAAAAAAGGCAGTATCTTAATAACTATCGTCCTATATCGATAGTGCCATTACTATCTGAAATACTAGAAAAGTACTAAAGGCTGTACAATCAAATTGTTCAATATTTTGAGGAAAATAATCTTTTACAGTTTACAGATAATCAGTTTGGATTCCAAAAAGGGCGCAGTACTATAATCGCAATTGATAAATTAGTCAATCTTATTTTAGATAACTTTGAACTGAAATATATTTTAGCTTTGTTGTTAGTTTTGTCAAAAACTTTTGACTGGGTCCTGTTTGATATATTAATCAAAAAGCTTTGTTTATACAACTTGAGGCTCAATTTGCCTCAATTTATTGGTGAATTATTTAGAATATTATTTAAACTGCTCTGAGTCAACTTAAAGATATTATAAGCAAAGCAATTATATGGTTTAATGCTAACTTTAAATATTGATAAAATTACTAATATCTGTTTTACACTGCGTAAATGACCAGCTAACTATTCTGTTTTTAACAACTCCGGAAAATGTAGACAATTCTCTCTTATGGAATGATAATGAACAACAACTAGCAAAGCTATTAAGCAAGAATGTATATTGTTTACGTCTGCTCTCTAACTGTATTTCACAAAATACTTTACGCACTGCACATTTTGGTATTTGTCACTCTTTTCTTAGTTATGGTATCCTTTTGTGGGAGCACAGTACGCTAAGACATCGCATTTTTGTCTTCAAGGGAGTTCAATATGCATAATTGCCAATATTGGTTATAAAGATAATACACAACACAGTTTTAGAGATTTAAATATACTAACAGTGACTTCTTTATTCATTTTTGAAAGTTTAAAGCACGTCAAGGCGACACCAGAAATAAATGAAATTTAGTTGTCAACTACTCATGGCTGAAAAGATCTCAAAATGGGCCCAGATATTTTGGAGTTAAATTTTTTAATGTTTTGCCGGAACCAGTAAAAGATTTCACCTATATGAATTTTAAAAAGTAATCAAAGAGTACTTAATACGGTAAGCTTTTTTTACTTTTGTAGAATTTTTAAGCAATAACTTTAATGATTTTTGATATAATGCATTTGTATACTGTTGCAATATTTATTACTATATTTTCTAGCCGTCATTTAATTCTATTGTAAATGTATGTTGCTTAATGTTTACTATATGTATATTACGTTTGACTTGTGTGTCATTTTTTTTAAGCATTAATAAAGTATTATTATTATTAAATTTACAACATCCGCGTTAATAATTTAACTTTTTATTTTAAAAAGCGATATCAATTAATGGTCATGGTCATTTCAAATTTTGTAGCCTACCCACCAGCCGAGCTGGTTTTGTGTAAATCTTTTAGAAAAAAAATTGGGCGGGTGAGGGTGGGCCACTATATTTACAACTACCGGGTCAATAATTTAAAACACGATAAAAAGTATTAGACCAGTCATTATAAAATGAATTGTAAAAAGCGTCCATTAATTGACGAATATGTTGTATCATTAATTGACCAGTAGTTTCAATTTTTGTAGCCCACCCACCCGCCAAGCTGTTTTTATATAAATCTTTTCTCATTCCAACATCTGAACCTTTCTTCTTTATTTAATTGAGTACGCTCTAGACTAGATACAATGGTAGAATTTTTATTTTTATTTTTTTAAAGGACGTAGTGAGGTGTTGGCCTCAGCAAGTGGCCCTTACGAATGGCTTGCGCATGGTAGTACCCTCCGGTTTTCTTCACTGCGCAAGTCTTGCTGTTATTTGTCCTTGTCCTATCTTCTCCTTTCTAGCAAGTGCTTGTGTGAGATGGACTGTTTGCAGCCTCGTGGGATTCACGCAGTCAAGCTGCGGCAACACATGCTGTCCCCGGTCCATCTCTTTCCACACCTGTGTCTTATTTCC
>JARJEC010033259.1:0-28089 GCA_030264575.1 Tachinus sp. AB-2021
CAAAATAGTATAAGAATGTGCAATATCAACCTTATTTCAATTAGCTTTAGTTAAGCGAGTTTCAGAGTAGAAGAATGAATAGAAAAATAATAGTATATTGTAGTATATGTTTTTCTTACAATATTATAATTTTTAAGGTGTTATAAAATTGTTTTAAGACGCAATGAACATAGTAGTTACCATGTTCGAAAATAAAACTCCTATTTTCAAAAAATGTTTTTCCATTTTAGTCAGCAAATATTATCATTTTTCAACTGAAAGTAGTGATTAAAGTAATATTTTTATATTAAAGTGATTAAAAAAAAATTAATCACAAGTGAGCAAAAAAACTAATACCAACATAAATAAAACGTCCAATAAACTGACATTGACAAATACATTTTTTAATATAATGTGATTTTTAGTACAATCGTAGAGTAATCTGTGAAACTATGTATAAAAATAATTTGTAAATAAATTTTCCAACGTCATTTATTATATATATTATTTTATTTTTATATTATTTTATGTATATATGTAAAATTTTAATACGACTTAAAAATAATTTCAATTTAAAGTGTTTGTTGCATGGCTGTCTGCTGTATTCTGACAAATCGTGACAGTAACATTGAATTTTAATCTATAATTTTATGAAATAACTCATCTATCTATTTGAGGCACTCAAGCTGCAGATCTTGTGTGCCAAACTGTTAGCCTCGTAATTAACTGATGTACTTTACTTACTTGTAATGAAATAGCTACTTTTTATTTAGTTATTTTATTTCTGGCCCCAAGAAAAAATTTAAAAAAACGAATGTTTTTAATAGACATATGTTTGTTGGATGAACATCCAAACGTCAAACAAATGTCAGAAATGTTAAATTTCAAACAAATATATTTTAGCGCAAAAAAACTTAATATAAAATGATTATTACTTAGAAAATGTCCTTCAATCCCCATCATCAATCATTGCATCAACAAATCTTTATTTACTAATAATGATATTATTTAAATATCGCCGTTTCTCCTTACTTTTATATTAAGTATATTATTATCAAATAAATTTATATTTTTAATAAGTCCTTTTCTATGCAAAAAAAAATATAAGTAAACATTATGGCAACTATTTAATAAATAATGAATAATTATTAATAATCGTATAAAACATTTATAAATAAAGATATTTACAAGTATACCTATAATTATAATCAAGGTTATAACATAGAACTAAAACTGAGTTATCTATAAGTGGCAACCCCAAAGAAGATTATTGCGGAGTCGCCGGGCACTACACTACATTGTGATTTATGTAGCACGTATTTTAAGTATAAATATAATTATTAGAATTTCTTCAAAACTTAAATTTTGACTTTGGCCCATAGACCATTTATAAATATTAAAATATTAAATGTCAAGACATCTAATATAATTGATAAATCTTGAATTTCCCTATAGCAGCCAGAGACTTAATAATATTATTGAATTATACATGAAACAATTAATGCAATTAATTATAAAATATAATGCATGTAGCATACAACATAATACTCTCTTAATCAAACCATTTATAATAAAACCACGGTATGCAAAGCCATGGCTTATTAATTAATTGATATTCACAATCAACCAAAATATTTCAGGTACTGCGGATTTATTTAAAAAGGAGTAATATATTTAGTAGCAATGTGCTATAATTTATAATACAATATATATTTATATTTTTTTAAAATTCAATTGAATTAAAATGATTATATAAAGTTAATTAAAAATAAATCTTTATTGTATATTTATTAACAATTTTGCAGTAATATATTAAAAAACAAACTGAATTCTGACTTGAATAAGTTAAAAAATCTCAATCGTTTTTTACTATGTAGTAATACAATAAATTAATACGTTCAACGCACCTGGATGATGTTTATACATAACACATATTTTTATCAAAAAGATTGATTGGAACACGACTGTATATAAAAATTATGTGAAGGATCCATTAGCTGGGAATAATGTATCCCACATTTCATCCTCAAACGCACTCTTCAGCATGATTTACAATTTCGCTTTGTTCATTTTTCCACATTCGCATTCGGCTTTATTCGAAAATATAATCCGTAAAGCCAGACTTTTTATTGGTGAGTGTAAGTAATCACGGAATAAATAAGCATTTAAAACCGTAAGATTTATAAAGCAATAAGCAAGCAACATTTTTATTACTCTCCATTGAGTTTCATTACGTTTTAAAACAATGCCGGTGAAACTTAATAATAAAAAATAAGGAATCAATTAAAATGGTTTAAACATGATGAATAAAAATGATAGCCAATCGGAGTGGTATGCTTTTCAATATAATCATAATCGTGCTTAAATTAAATACTTAACATAATATGAATCAAACATGTTGCAACAAAATTTAATTCGGCATATCTCCTAATAACATCTTGTACTACCTTAAAAAATTGCACCTAAATAATTAAAATGTCGCAATATTTGCGAAATATTGTTATAATATTCTTTGGCTGTGTCAGTTTAATTGGAAAGTATAACAGTTTCATGAACCTCTAAGCCAATTAACAATATTAAAATAATTATTTCAGAAAAACAATAATTATTACTGTTACATTGTGAGCCGTAATTATTCTGTTTTGTGTATGTGTGATCTTTTTACGTAATAATTATGCATCACATAAACAATATAGAGAAATTTTATTTTTAAATTTAATACAATGAAAAAATATTTTTTAGCACTAATTAATCATTATACAAAAATGTTACTTAAATTAAAGCATATGTAACATGCAATTAAAGTTGCAATAACACTGCTTATGTTTAACAAAATTATCAAATATTGGTGTGATAAAAATAAAATCTATACTTGTTTTATTTATCTGCAAAATAGCTCTTCTGATAGCATTCTAATAATCAAACTTGTTTAGTTCAAAAATAAATTTATTATAAGATTGGATTGTAAAATTTAATGGCAGAGTTACCTAATTTAACACAAAAAATTTACCGAACACCACCACACCTAATTGCAAAGTAAATATACACAGAACAGAAAAGACCATTTAAAAAAAATAATCTGAAATGTGACTAGTCACAAATCGTCATGTTTCTAGACTGTATAAGTAAATTCACACTTAAGGGGAGAAAATTCTTGAGTCCAGCTTTTCCTAAAAACTAATATAGATAATTCAATTCTGCTTTCGGTATTACTACAAGTATAATTGCAGATTTCAAATGAAGCATTCCTGATAAAATATGGAAAGATGTGTGTGTGTGTGTGTGTATGAAAAAATAATCATAAAATTATTATTTGATTGTCCTAAAAACTGGATGTTAAAAAAATCTTTATGACGTAGGGTATACATCCACCAGAGGCTCCTCGCAAAAATATCTAGAAATTTTATAATCTTTATGTTTTTACAAATTTAAGATTACATAGAGTAACTATTTTATTGATCTTTCCCACAGACGTTCCTATTATTTGGACTGTATTTTTTTAATGTATAACTTAAATATTTGAGGGTGATGTTAATTAAAATTTCAATTTTCATTTTGGTAATCGATTAAATTTAGAAGCTTTCCCTAATGTAAATGTTTCATAATAAATATTTGGAAATTATTTATTATTTGTTCCGCCTATGAAAAAATCTCGTCTATGAAATTTTTATTTTTATGTAGTATCACAACTGCACATTTGGTTGCCTATTAATTGATGTACAAATCAATTGGAGCGGGTGAACGAATAGTCGTTCGAGAATTATACACTCATCGAATCCACCAACGAGTGACGAGACGAGAATTGAATAGTTAGGTTACTTTCTTATAAAATGAGCTCGAATATGAATAAAAAACTGGCATTCTTTATAAATGATTCTTTTAAAATGCGTAAAATTTTCTGCGTGTTACATTTTATTTACAAATTTAATATTAAATTATTCTTTATAAACAAAAAATATTTCGCAATTGTAAAGATTAAATCTTTTTTTCATTTATTCCAGATGTTTCAATGAGAATTATATTTTAATTCAAAGCGATTGGCGTAAAAATACATTTTTTCTTACTGGAGCAAGGACAGTCGAGAATAATGTTCGTAGATTCACGATTCACGCACGCACATTTTTCTCCACTCGAGAAGCTATAAAAAATGATTAATCCAAGCAGCGCCGAACGTATTATTGTACTTTTTTTCATTCGTCTCGTGTTCTCTCCAGGAGAATTGTTCCAAATAATCAACGTTCACTCGCGCGTAAAATTTAAATATAATAATTATATTTTAAGTGGTTAAAAATTTCATTTCATATTATTTATTTGGAAAGGTTAATGAAGTATACATTTTTTATGTGCGGGTTATTAATAATTCCATGATAACATTTCATTACAAAATTAGTTCTACAGATATTGTGAAATATGAGAGATCAATGAATTGTTAATAATGTCAGTTATTGATATCTGAAAGTCATGATTATTAGTTTTATGTAATAATAGCAACAATTTTATTTGTATTTTTAATTCGCCTAAAATAATTGAGAAACTACGTAAATCTTAACAATTTATTTCAATAGAATTTCAAATATAACTTATTATTTAAATTGAAATTAATTATTTATTTTAAACTAATTAAATGACATAAGTTATATTAAAGGGATGTAACAATTATAATTAGTGACACCAAGCAAGTATAGCAATAATTGCCTGCTCCAATTTGAAATCTATGTAAAAATATATTTGATTTATTTATGGTGCATTTCTAATTAATTGCTATTATTCATGTATGTGACTTGTTTTAATCTCCTTGTTACGGGACTTTCAAATAATATTTTACGGTTAACAATTTCTGTGAGAAACATAAATCATATTATGATAATTTATGTATTTGTAAATTCATATGAAATAGACATGGGAAAGAATAAAAATGTTATTTTATAAAAATGTTATTGTCATGGACATTCGTAGGTGGTTCAAACAAGCGCATGTAATAAAATAATTTAGATTAAAAAATTATATACATTATTTTTAAAGTTAATATCAAAATATGTATATACAAACATGCAATTTTTTACTTATGTTTTTCGTTTGCTTGTTAAAGTAAACTATTTTGGACAGAATTTTATAATAGGATTCTAATGTTGCTATTAATTACAAACTGTATCCGAGAAAAGAATTTCGCTGGCGCGAAAAGGTTAAACAAACGAGATACTTGTTTCCTGAAGTGTCGTCTTCGCGTATATTCAAAATTTTGACCCAACGCGCAACCTTAAAAATTTATTTATATTATGAAAAAAAAAACAGCCTAACTATTATAAAAACAGAATAAAGATAAAATTACCAGATTTTTCATACAATATAACTAACCACAGTAATGAAAATTATCAAGGTAGGTAAATTTAATTTTTAAAAACACTTAAATTATTTGTAGATGATAAAAAACTGTTGTCTTTTTAATATTAAATTAAACTAAGTGGAGAACCGATAAAGGCTTTTCCGTCACAAACTAGAATTTCTACATCAATTAGCAATTTTGTCAGTATCAAGTCTGTCTTAATTAGAAAAGGAATTGATTACAATTATATTATTAAATCAAGTGCACAGTAAACAAAAAAAATTATATTAATTATCGATAACAAGATAGTCAGCGACTATCAGTCGGAAGGCCACGATGACATCTAAAACTAAGGTAACCCAGAAAAATCGTCCTCAGATAACCTTATCAATCATTCGAAGATACATAAGGAGAGCTGCATCGGTCTATTTCTCGCGAAAGTTTTATTTTATTTAATATACTCTCATATTTAAAACCGGTTAATTTATTATTTCAAACATCAGACAAATTATATTCAAATGCAAGTATTAAACCTATATTTGTTAAGTTAATTAACAGCTGACTTGACTGGTAGTATCAACACTAGGTATTAGCATGTTTAGGCAAGACCGGTTGTTAATTAATATACATAAATGTATTAATAAAATTGTAATTGGCATTTCTAATTTCGAGATACTTATTTATCCATAAAAATAGTTTATGTGCTATTATATTGTTATTTATTTTGTAGACGGTTTGTATTTACAAAATACTACAATTTCCAAATGTAACAATGGAATTTTTACTAATCAGTTCTAAACATTCAAGCTTATCACTAATAAAATTATTGTATCGATTAATATAAACAAACAAGATTTTATATTATTTTATACCTATTTCTATTACTTACAGAATAACTGTTTGTTAACTTTAACCGCTTTCATAGCATTAACAATTTGCGCAAAATACTATTAAGACTTTAATGAAACCTTGTTTTGAGAAAATAGGTTATGTTAAAAATAACAAAATCTAAAGTACACTATCGACAAATATCAGAAAAGCAAGATAAAACTTTTCTGATACTTTTATAATTTGAAAAATTAAAGCTAAGGGTGTAACTGTTTAGAGAGAATAAATCTCTGGAAAATGATAATCAAAAGTCAACAAAACACATCAAGACCATAAACAAACATGTAAAAATTTAGGTTTTATACGTTTATGATGATAAAATACTTGCCACATGTCATTTTATGACATTTTTCAAATATTAAACGATTGATTTTTTTATCAGATAGATTTCAATTTTGATAAAACTTTTGCATTAAGTTTTTTCACAACAATGTCATTACATATATACTAAGTCCTTTTCAGTGTACAATAGTCAAACGTTGAGTTTTTAAAACTTACTTCATACTATTTCTCTCCACACTTTTCTATTATTACATACTTCTTTCGCTTCTTCAATATCTATACTTATAGCCATGCACCCATATTATCTTATTTCTACTTTTAATGTTTCATTTTCAAACGCATCACTTACAACATCCAAAAAACTCTTACATGGTCTATCCTTGCTTTTCGATCCAGATACTTTTTCCATTGAAAATTTGCTCACTCGATCGTCACTCAATTTCTCAACACGACCACCTACGTAATTTATTTTTTTCGTACTGGTCTATCGGTGTTATTTCCAACTCACATTAATTCATTACACACTCATTTTAAACTTGTCCATATGAATGAGTCTTTCTACATACACTTCTAACGTTCCCCATTCTAACTGCATTTACTTTTATGATTCTTCTGACATACCAATGCTTCACATCCATACTATGATAAACAAAAACACTTCACACGTAAAAAGAATCATTTGATAAAAATGTGATAACATTTTGACTAAAGTAAATTATAAATAGTGTACATATAATTTGCAGCAATTGAGCAAATTTGACGCATGCTAAATTCTCAATTTGCACACAACCGTTTTTCAAAACGAATCCACCGTAATAAGATATTCTCAATCACTAGAAAATGATAGAAACGTTGCTTCAGGTGGTGACAAGGTAGCTTTAAGCCATATCCACATATGGTGTTATCATTGTTAGATCAAAAGCAACAAAAGTATTTGAAGTGGTGTTGTAGTTTTTAATTTAGAATTGGAAGCCCAAATACTGTAGAATAGTGTTTAACAATAAATAAATATTATGCTTTGGGATGCAAAATAAACGTATAATATTTGTCAACAACCTGTCAATCAAAAGACTAAGTGGTGATAAGATCCAGCATCTCGTATTCT
The DNA here is from genome assembly GCA_030264575.1 of Tachinus sp. AB-2021. Taxonomy (NCBI): domain Eukaryota; kingdom Metazoa; phylum Arthropoda; class Insecta; order Coleoptera; family Staphylinidae; genus Tachinus; species Tachinus sp. AB-2021. The sequence goes on from JARJEC010033259.1 coordinate 7,578, forward strand.
CTCTCTCTCTCTCTCTATATATATATATATATATATATATATATATATATATATATATAATTCTTTTCAAAAGCATCCCGTTTATCAAAATAATGCTGATAAAAGTTAAGTTTAGATTAATCAGTTGCTATGACGACCTACATCTCTGGATCTTTCAACTATTGAATATTTACAGGAATAATAATGAAAGAGAAAAGACCAGTGAACTAGTTTTCATAGACGTAGTTCTCCTCCATTAATTGAAACTTGCATGTTACGTAGATTATAGGCAGAGACAGCCTGTCATAATTTATGAAAATTGGTCGAAGGAATTATTAAATAATAATTTTTTTTAATCTAATTATATACCAAATTTAGTTAAATATCTCTCACTCCTTATTGATGTGTGGCTACAATTCCCATGTCACTCAGTATACGCTCTCGGTATTAACATTTCGGTCACTATGATTGTAAGAGAAAAAATAGAAACTAAAAGGTTAATTGAAATGTATTAGATTTAATCAGATATTAAAAAATACAAAACTGAGCATGCAAAAATAATTCAAGTAGGTTATTGTTAGATTTTAGCCAAATATTGCTGCATCTGAGATGCATTATGAGCAAATTACAAAACTTGCACCTGTTATCAGAAACTATGATTAAAAAACCAGCTTGAAATGTTTTTGTTGGCACAATTATTTGTTTTGTATTTCTAATACATTTTTGCTTCCATAAAAGAAAATATAAATATGAATTAAATATAAAATAGGTCACGATGTTTAAATTAATTAAAAGGCAATTAATTATTACTAAATATAGTATTCGCACAATCGTTAAAAGCAAGCACATTTTCTGAAACGTGCATTTTATCTTGGCCAATGTTCAAGATTTATCGAAATGGATTTATTTTTGTTAATGCATTCAGTCATAAATTCACCCATACGACCGATGTCTGGCAAATTTTGGCATTGAACCAAAAATTATAAAAAAAATGTTCACACAAAAACATAATCACAAAAAGACTATATATTTCAAATTAAATGGGTTAACAGCGTAATTTCCTGTTTAATGCAATTTTCACTGCCAATTATAATTAAAAACGTATGTATCGCATAGCAAAAGTAAGAAAGCCAGATGTGTCAAATCGAACATGTTGGTACAATGGCAAAATGTTACGTTACAAGGTCAGTAATAATTGGAAAATTATTTGTACACGTATCCTATAACCATAATAGTAAATATATAAATAATATTAATATGATCATTGGCTAAACTGATGAAATTTGCAAAAATTAATAAAAATAAAATTGTACATGTAAATTCATAGCATATGCATATTTTATTGGTAAATTATAAGTAAAACGCTGTGAATATTGTTATCATTACAATCTATAAAATAATAATTAATAGTTTTATTACTCATCATCGTTTTTGGTTTTTAATTTGTGATGATTATGTAAATATTGCAGAGTGAAATTCGCGACATAAATAGCATTTGCTTATTTAATATCTAAATAATGAATGGGATATAAATGCCACTGTCAATGAAATCATATAATTGAGCTTTAAAGATCAAGAACAATAATCAGTATCCATCTTAAAATTGCATACATTTGAATTTTTATAGCAATCAATTTGCATCCATTATAGATAAAACCGGATCAATTAAAGTCAAATATGCACATGCGAGATTGATCTGAATACAATTTCCTTATCTACAAAATCAATTTGATTTCATCCGAGATAAGATGCGATGCGATATACGATGCAAATGTTAATTAAAAAGCGTGTCGCGAAAATTAAGGACGGACGACTTTAGTTCAAGGCACGAAACACCCCCTCGGTATTCCCATAAATCGAGGCCGCATTAATTGATTAAATCCAAATGTTTAAAATGAGATTGCAATCGGTGATGGTTCTAGGTCGTATTCAAGGTTTGAAACACCCCCAAAATTAGAAGCAATTAAGAGATTTGCATGTATTGGCATTGTCATGGGGTTACGCTAAAATTATCATAGGTAAAGTTGATCGCAATGTCACCAGTCGCACATTATAATGTAGAGTATATTCAGACAAATCAATCAATATCTAGATCAAATTGATTTATTTGCATAGAATTTACAATAAACGTACTAATTAGTTTTGCAATAAATTATTTATATTTTATCATTCTTAATTAATTAATTTAATACCTAAAACAGAAATAAATACCTTTGGCATTCCAATTTTTACGACTTTTTAATGGATTGCAAAAGAATGGTAATATTTAATAAAACTGTGTAGTTGAGAATACTTAATGCTTCGGTATATAAAGAATGAAACATAAATAACTTATTCAATAAGACAACATAAAATAGAAAGGTTGCAGAAAATTATAATTATTGCTTAGGAATTATTGTCTGACGCGTTAAGTAAGAATATGAATTGAAATATCATAGCAATAAAAAATGACATTTTAAGGAATATTAACCTAAATACTTCTTATTCTCTTTTACAAAAATATTATATTTAATTCCAATTAATCATAGGATGAACATATTTTTGTAATCAAACTTAATTTTATTATTATTTTAACGCAATATATAAATTTTATTATTGTGCCACGTTTAAATTGAAATTAAAAGCTATTTAGTATTAGTAAATTACTTAGACACGACAACAATTGATTTTGAAAATTTCACTTAAAATTACGTCAACAGCACATAAAAATAAGTAATAATTGCAGGTGTTAAATACCCGATTAAATAATGAGATTGTTATCCAACAATTCTATTAATGCGTTAGAAATTGTGCAACTGTTTTAGTAATCAAACCAAAATATATACACGTGCGTATTATGAGACATAATTCAATCTATAAAATTGCTATAGTTAATAAAATAAAATACCCATTGACATTTTTAATATTATAGCTAATTATAAAATTATTTTTACGAATGAATAATAAATTAGAAATATTTTATATGTATATTATATAATAATTAATTAAGTATAATAATTTACATCTATAAGTTGCAGCATGAAAACAAAATAGCATAAAAGTAATTTGTGTTTAAACAAGTAAAGTCTCATTCTTATTATAGTTACAAAATCCGTGATAACAAATTAGAAATATTAATATAGAAAACAAACAAATTTATCGTTTAAGTTGTGAAAATACGTCTTACACGTACACGTATCTTCACAAGTTAAACTATAAATTCGTTTGTTTTCAATATTAATAATAATCACTTCAGTCATGTAGTTAGGGAACCTTTCTTAAAATTAGGAATAATTTATGTAGCGTGTAGATATTGCAATAAATGCGCACAATTGAATAGAAAAGTCTATAAACGCATTAACATAAACCGTTATGCAGATACATGTAATCCCCATAAACCACCTACGCAATTTTAATCGTTTACAATTTCATTATCATGAAAGCAAAGCAAAGAATTTTTAGTGCAAAACATAAAAAATACAATAAAACTTGATATTCTACTATACCCCCAAGAGTAGCCATTTGGCAGAACAGGATCACTCTGGAGCATAGTTTTGAGGCAATTGCCTGTTACAAAAAGATCCTAATCAAACTGGAGCCCAAAACGAGACAATTTGAATAATGAAAGTATGGTGATGATGTGTAGAGTCAGATTTGATATACCCCATTCGACTCCATACTACGAAATCTAACCCAAACAGAGACAATGTACACTGACCGGAGTAACCTCGCCAATCTCCATCTAACTTAATCGCCGAATCTAACCCAAACAAAAACCACAATATGAATTGTGGGTATACATTGCTGCAACTTTTTTAAACGTTTCATAAACCCCATCCGATTCCATACCACAAAACTTGAATCAAACGGAAACAATGTGAATAATAAATATAAATTGGCTCCAGTTTATATCTGCAAAATTATATCTAGGTCACCCAGGTTACAGTCTTCGCTGCCCCATTTGAAGGGTATTACCACAACTCATTATACTGAATTTAATTTTCTCATCATTGAACGGATCATTTTGAAATTCGCCCAAAATCTAAGCGAGCAATCAAAATGTTTGATAGTACAGTACGGTATTCAAAAATAGAATATTCCACCCGCTGGTGAAATAATCAGAAACATCTTAATAGAATTTTTTATTAATCGGAAATTTCATAAACCTTATTTACTATTTCTAGACAGCTGGCAAAACAAACTAAATATTTGATAAAGTTTTATGCAATTTATTAACATTTTAATTTGGGATTTTTCTCGATGTAAACAATTCCTAACAATGTTCGGCATTTTGTGATATTTTTTAAAACTTTGCAACATTTATCAACACAATTATTTCCAAATATTTAGTAATGGTTCTCAACATAATCAGTTTCAAAATTGATAATTTTTTATGCCATTTATCAACATTTTGTATTTTTTTAAACTATTTTACAAATATTCAGTGTTTCTCAATATTTAGATATTTTTCTCAATAAGGGCATGGTACAATCTACTATCATCTTTTTAAACGATCTTTCTCGATGTTCCAACATCTTGTAATATATCAAAAATTATTGAGTTTTCGCAAATATGGCATTTTAGTGGTATTTTCTAAAGTTTCTAAAAATTCCTAGGTTTCCTTACTTCCCATTGGCTACGCTATGCTGGTCGAACTATATTGAAAAATCGCTCGTAATTAAAAATATATAATAATATCTAATTGACCGAATCAACAAATACATTTGAACATCAACAATACGCTATTTAAAAGAGTTGAATCCTACTATCAATATTTTAGAGACAAACTAGGCCAGACAGGGAATAAACTCAAAAACAACCACAACTGAAAAAGTTGTAGGCGTTTGAAATGTTATTGGAGAATACCATGATCTGACAATGTAACGATTTGAGTACACCAATATATATATATATATATATATATATATATATATATATATATATATACCGGGTGAACTGATACAGGTAATATCTTTTTTATTTATGAATATTTTTTAATAAAAATTTTATGAGTTAAAATACATCAGAAGACCCTACTTTTCCGCTAAAATTTTTTAAAATATTGTTTCGACTTCTAACCTAACCTAACCTAACCTAACCAGAAAAAACTTCAATGTTGTTTTTTAAATGAAACACCTAGTATATTTTTGCAATTTTGGTGTGTTCCAAATTTTTCAAAATTTGGTAACATAACCCCATTTAAAAAAAAATTAGAATACAATGGGATTATTGGGAAAAATATAACTTCGCCACACTATTCATAATTGATTGAAATTTAATAATGGGATAATTAGTATTTAAGTTGTAACTTATTAATTTCAAATGCAACCCCCTTGGTATTATGGTATCACGTTAAAGTACATTTATTTATATCAAAAGACACCAAAATTACTTGTTTTCAACAACTATAAAAAAGTTATAATTTTTTTGTAAGATAAGAAAATGTTAAAAAAATGAGGTTATGATAGATAAATGGACTAACAAATCAAAATTTACAAAAATAAACCAGGTGTTCCATTTAAAATTACAAAATTGCTGTTATTTCCGGTTACACCGGAAAAAATATTTTTTAAATTTTTACCGGTTAAGTAGGATCTTATGATATAATTTAACCCAAAAAAATTTCATAGCAAATATTCGTAAGTAAAGAACATTTAGGAGTTCAAAAATTAAAAAAATAACAATAAGTTATGTTAATGATAAGTATCAAAAATAATCTTCAAATATTTATGTTTGGTTAAGGTTAAAAAGGAGCAAAAATAACACTGCTTGGAAGTTTTTCCACACATCTCAATTTAGTTTAAAAAAATATCGAAAAAACTTTTTGTAAACCAAGAAAACAGAATATTAGTTTATCGTGATCTGCAATGCAAGTACCAGTAAAATGACAAAATTTTCAAATATTAGCCACTGTTTCTGGTCCATGATCATAAAAAAGTTTAAAACAAACTCATTTTATAATTTACATAAAACAAATAATTTAATAAATATTGTTTTTGATATTTTTATATATTATCTTATTATTTTGTTTTCTCATTAAATGATAAAATGATACAAAATTATTAACATAGATAAAAAATAGTACATTTTTTGTAATAAAAAATAATTTATATTACCATTTGAAAAAAAAAAGTTTAAAGTCGCATATTGTAAACCTCGCATTATAACAAATAAATATTGCTACTATGAAATAATTAAATTAAAATAATATTCAATGTTCTGTTGTAAAATAAATTTATCACTATATATATAAAATAAAATTCTGTATAAATATTAATCGAAAAAAAAAAAACGTGATGTACACTACTACTGCATTTATCGCAATAAAAAGAAAATAATGGTTGATTGCATTTAATAACACGTAATAACTCAAGCTGAATCATATCATATCTCAAAATTATTCACACCGATATTCATTTAATAGCGATAATAGTAAAAGTAGTAATAAATTTACATAAAAGTTACATAGATTAATTTTATAAAATTATGTAAGTAAGTAAAATGGCTTAATCGAAATTATGAAATGCTTGTATATATTTGACATTCAACAACTTTAGTTAAAGGTATATGTACTTAAATTTATTACATAAAAAACTGCAGAGGCTACGCTACATTTAACAATAAATATGAAAATATCTCAGTTGGGTAATTGTAATGTAGGTTAATCTAGTGGTTTGCATTACTTATCATGACTCCCTCGACCAATAACAATAAAATTTCACTATAAAGAAAATTACTTAAATATCAAGACTGATATTAAATTAGCGCAATTTGAGAAGGATACTAAATTTATTTTGAATCGACACTAAATTTATAATAACTATAAAATTTCGATTTCAATTAAATAAATTGTGAAAATAATAAAGGCATTGCATTTAAAAATAATTTTTATTATATTTTTAGATAACTGAATGTTTTTGTGATTGTCTAAAAATAAATGCGTAAAATTAGCGCTTACTGACAAAGTTTAAAGTAAACATAAATAACATAAACGCACAAATAAATTATAATGAAAATATTATTAGGTTGGATAATTAAACTATTAAATATGAATGGCAACAGTTTTTAATGAAATAAACACTGATTTCCTTGTTGTTGCATGTTGCACTTATTGTGGTACTTGTGAAAATAATTGTTTTCTTTAAATAAGTTTAATACAAATATGTCGTAGGTAAAATAATTCTTAGTTTAATCTTAATAGAGGATTAACCTGTTATTAAAACTAAAATATCTTATTATGCACGTTATTAACAAGATCAAGAAAACACTGGAATATGGTTAAGCTATAAACAAAATATTAGCTTATATTATTTGCAAAATTTGTCTTTGCATATGTCACAATATGCTGTTTATAAACATTAAATTGTTGAATTTCTTTAATATAAAATACATTTCACGATCTAGCTACATTTTTTATTAAATTTTAGTATATATTTTTCAATAAAACGCACATAAAGTTTCAAAAATATGCAGTGCGTTCAATAAATAATGTATAAATTCCGAAAAATTAGTAATACACAATATATTTTTTTTGTTTTTTGTATTATTTGTTTCTATTATAATACCTGTGTATGTATCTCTTCTAAATGGCGACGCCGTCTAATAAATAAATAAATTTTAAATAAATAGCTCGTACATATAGAGTGATTTCAATAAAATGCAATTTTTCTAAAATCTCTAAAAATCTAATCCTCTTTAAATACCACAAAAATTTAAATTAAAACCAATTATAATAATAAAATATCTAGAACACGGCTTTCAGTATACTATAAACCGTGAGAGTAATATTTAATTTATTTAAATACACAGAATTGCGCGAATCAGACACAAACTTATTGTAAAAATAGCTATTTATTTTTTATATTTATTAAACGTACAATTTATTAATTTATATTCTAATCATATCACAATATTTTCTCCAACAGGAAAATATCAATTAGTCATACAATTCGGTTGCCTATCAATCAAATTTAATTTAGTGTGAAGTAGTAAAATTTTAATCCGACAGCGATTAATATATTAATTTGTTTACTAAATTTTATTCTGATCGGATTATATGGGCTAAGTGATTCACAAAAATGACACGGTTTTATTTGTAAATAGATGCACATAATTTATTTTTTAAATAACATAACTAACCAAAATAACAATTATCAAGGCTGGTGCAAATATTATTCTAATTTTTCTATTTTGAAAATAATGATAATAAGTATATGCTATATTTACCATATTTATATTCAAGGTATTATTGTTTAATTTAATACTATTAAATTGAAATTAATCGTTATATAATTATAAAGGTATTAACAATAATGATTAATAATAGAGATATTTTAGCACAATCAGTACAAGTGGGTCAATTATAGAGATTATTTTTGCCAATAATAGATTATAATTTCCATTTCCTAAAAATAACACCACATCTGACAAACACTTTTATTTTTTAAATTGTTTATTTAAACCACTCAAAAACAAACAAAAATCTACTTTTTGTAAGCAATTTTAAAATTTTACACATTTTTAAAAAATCTACGATAAAAATTAAATGTGAAAGAAAAAACATGAAAAAACTTTTATTAAATAAAATGAAATATTATTTTTGACTGTAAAAAATAACTATTTGCCGATTATATTTCATTAAAAATTAAGAAAAAACAAAAAAAATATTAAAACAAATTTAATATTTTCGTTTTAAAATATGTTTGCCCCAATATGTTAATATAAAAATTTGCTGACCATCGTGTATGGCAATGGAGAAAATAGAATTGTTCAATGTGACGGTAACACGGTTAAACAAATCAGTTTTTATTTCAAAGTTCATAAAAAGCAAAACAATTTTGTTTTCCAATTTTTCTTGTATTCTTAACTAGAAAAGTAATAAACATAAATAAAGTACGAAAAAAATAAGCAGTACTTAACTTGATAATAAAAAAATTTAAATAAATCCAAAAAATAATTGAAATTAAAAAAAAATATATTTTTTAAACTTTTGCTTTTTCGAAGTTCCGATTAATAAATTTAAAAACACAACATGAAAATACTAAAAACTAGTGATGCTATTCCAGATCCGGTATCCGGCGGATCCGAACAATATTTGACAGATTCGGTTCCGGCCGAATCTCAATAACTATCCAGTCGGATTCGGCCGGATCCGATGTTTTTTAAACAAACAAAAATATAATAAAAATGTAAAAGCAAATATATTAAGAGCGTTGTGCACGCATGTTAAGCTAAAATAAAGAAAAAATACCTTTAAAATTAAAAAAAAAATCTTTTTAATAATCTTATAATTATATTTTGCATCGCGCCACGTAGGATTTTTATAGAAATAATTATTAATTAATTATGTATTAAATAAAAAATACCGTAACATTTTTTTTTATGTATTTTGATAAATAATCAAGAAATAACAAATATTCCCATATACAAATTGAGTTCTGTAATGCAGCGCCAATGTGGATATATAGTGAACTTCCTCTACATGGACTCGGCCTTAACCGGGAAAATACCAATCAGTCAAATTTTTTTCTACGTCCCAACGTAAATTCAAATTCAAATTGTATTCAATGTTTATTACAGAACACCCCTTACTTAATATAATGCAAACAAAAAAAAAAACAAAAACTTAAGAGTGAACAATCAGAAAACAGCAAAAATATTAGAATTTTAATATTTACATAATTAATTTAAGTTAAATGACCAATATTGAACAACAAATTGAAACCTCCATAACAAGTTACTCTCTAATAAGCGTATAATTCTGTAAATTTTGCCCAAATTTTTTTCTGAAAACAACTTCTATTTTTTCTTCAACAGTTTTTACATTTTATAATTACAAAATTTCTTTGCTTTGCAACTTTTTTTCAAATTAAGTATGTATAAAACACTTGGATCTATTTGTGTTGCAAGAACAAACACTTGTTTTGTTATCAAAGAAAATAAATTAAATTGTCAGAATAAAAAGAAGAACTTTTTTTGTTACAGTTTTAGAAAAAAATTGAATGCAAAAGGAGATACAACATAATTTAATAATTTCTACGCATTTGGCGGCGTGTATATAATACCGGCTCGTCTTAACACTAGTACTCTTATATTTTTTATGAATCCGGCCGGACTCAGTCTCGGATTTGGTTCCGGTCTGTTTCCGGCTTTTATTTTTGGTGATGGATCCGGTATACGGTTTCAACTAAAAAGTGGATCCGACGGCATCACTACTAAAAACGTGTTTTTTCAATGTTTCAAAATAAAGATTTTAAAATAGCTCATGTTTTTACTTATATGGATACATTAAAATAATCGAATCGAATTGTTATAATTAGCACTTAAAACTCGAGAAAAATACCAAAAACCAAACATTTTATATACATATAATAAGACTAACTTTTCGTGTCAATTTATTTGATTTATGTAACTTAACGATATAAATATAAAATGTTATGACAGCAAATAGTTTCGATTAATTATATTTCTTATCGACTGGAAATCAATTACGTTTGCTGCAATAATTGCGAGTAATCAAGTAAGTCTATTTTCGCATTTTGATGGATGGCGACCTTTTTTTCCCACGGATAAATATTTATTTATTTATATTTTTAATATGAGTAATTGATCGATGGTGACGTTCGCTTCATTAAATAAATAAATGTACAAGGTTTGAGCTTGGGCTTTGCAAATTGCATTGTTCAATTCCGGAGATATGAAAAAATGAAGTTATTTTCGAGGTCGGAAAGATGTAAAGAAGACGGAATGCAGTTCCGGTACTTTCGATTGACCTAGGTGGATTAATACTGATTTAAATATAAAGCCACTCTAATAATCTTGTATTTATTATACTTAGCGGGAATGTATATTAAACCAGTTTTATGCTATCAATAAGAAATAGTATGCAAACATTGCGCTCGCTATAATTATTTACTTGTTTTAGATTTTTCTCAAAGCTTTTCTCAGCTACTTTTTAATATGATAAATTGCATTACGACCGAAGCTAGTATGTATTTATCATAATTTAAAAATAATTTTTATAATTATTTTAACAAATAAAAAACTTATAAAACGCAATTTCAATATATAATTTTGCTTTTAAATGGGTTACAATATAAGTAGGTACATATGTATATTATTTATAATAGTTATTGTAATAACAAAATTATGTATCTTGTAAAAAATTATTGAAAATTAAAATTTATAAAATATGCAACATTTAAAAAAGTGAAAAAATACGGTTTCTTCAATGTGAATTTTTCAATAAACGGTTCGGTTCAGGTTCGCGGTTTAAGCCAATTCGGGCGGTTTGTTTTGGCTTTGGTTCCGTTCGATTCTCTGGTTTTAAATCTTTATACTCAAATTACTCGAAAATAAAGCAAAATTCCGAATAACGTTTTTTTTTCAGAATTTGATGTAGACGAATATGAAATTTTACTTTAGACCGCGAGTTATGAATCACCCTGTATATCAACATTATTAATTTGTTTATTTTTTCATTTTTCATCAGTTTCAATTAGAAATATAATCCATTAATTTAGAGATCATAAAACTGAAAACATTTTGTTTATTGAAACTTGTACTTCATTCTATTTTAATATGACCCAGACATACTAATTCTGACATGATATTTTATTTCTAAATTGATTTTCACTGTTTTATGCATTTCATATAAATTAAATTTAACTGTTCACATAAATAAATTTATTTATCGGATATTTATGTGATGCTATCTTGAATCGTAAACTTTCACGAAATCATATTTATTATAATTCTAGAAATATAAAAACGAATTTCTACTAATATACTATCAAAATAGACGGTCATAATCGACAGATAATAATGTGTCATGATTTATCAAAATTTGTTTATCATGATTTAAAAAATTGTATTATTGCATTGTTTTCAAAATTGGAAGCTAGATATTTGTAAGAATACAATAGTAAAAAATCAAAATAAAATTAGACCATGAAACTAATGACAATGCAGAACAGTTTATGCAATGTTATGATTTCTTATTCGTCGCACGGAATTTCTAATTTTTGTCATGCAATTTTTTAGGTAAAAGCTAGTATTTTCTAAATTATAATTAATTTTTTGTCAACCAACATAAAAATATTATGTTAAAACTTATTGAGCATACCTAGGCCACTGTTGATTAGCAAAAATGTTCCACCAAGATGGTCTTTTTTGGCGGGCGTCTGGAGGCGTCGCATTTTCGACGACGCCCTTCTTCCGCTTCCGTTCAAACTTGATTGCGTGCCACGACTTCCGGCGCGCTTTCTTCTCAATTTCCACGGTGGCGCCGTCATGTACGAACCACTGTTTGTCCTCTTCAACAATCCACGGGTCCTTCTCGTGGACGACGTGCAAAACTTCTGTATTCATCATGATCACATAATATTATTAACACCAACACTTCCTGATATTTTTAGCGCGTAAAAATAAAAAAGAAAAATATGCGGAAACAGTACTATGTATAAATTTTATTGTGCAATGTGCTCCATTGCAGTGAAACTTTCACGTGCGCCGATCGCTAGTTTTACTGTTAACAGTCCTCGAAAGAAAATTTAATAAAAAATCAACAAGGAAGAATTTATGAATAAAATTCAGAAGGCACGCACTATCAACGATGCGCGTGTTTGAAGTTGTCACTACACGCAAATTGTTGTTCTAGATATGTGTAAAAAACACGATTATTTGTCACCACATGCAGCAGCAAAGTGTAGAGATAATACGTCCCGTAACCGTCACGATTGGCGGTGCACTAACCTCAGACTCGGCGTACTCGGAGCGACTTAAACACTGTTTTCGATCCGTATGTATTCGCCTCGCACGACCACTACTACTTTCACGTATTACTGGACTTAAGTCACGCCGGCCTACCACAAATACAGAGCCCATAGACGGGCACATATTTATATTAAACCTACCGATCTAACGTGCATTGCTTGTATAAAATTCTTGGACCACTTATTAATTGACTAATTCCAAAAGAAAAAACTATAATACAAAATTTATAGCACCATAAAATAGGTTAATTATCAACACTATCAACAGTAGCAGTATAAATAATAAATCGAAATTTAGTTTTAAACTTAATTTCAGATAAACTAGACTTTTTTAAATAAGTATAAAAACAAATATCAAATATATCAACACAAAAATTAGGATAATATTATGATAATTGTATGAATTTTATTGACGATAGAAGTGGAGTACTCCCATAAACATAAATTATAGTTTTAAACTTGAACCATAATATAATCTGATTGTTTTTAAAAAATGTTTATATATTTTCATATGATGCTAAAATAAACAAATTAAAAATCTGCATAAAGCAAGCGATAATTAGTTTATAGTTTGGGCTATTATTAGTGAAGGAAGTATTTTATAATGTGTAGAATATTTTTAGACTATGAAGAATTTTGTTTATTGACAATTTGATGGTAAACAACATATTAAAACATTTTTCAGTTTACGTTTCATGTTTTGTATTAATACTTTGAAGTACAAATAGGAAGCACAATTGGTATAAATTAAACGATTAATTTAAATTATTTGTATGGAATTAACATATAGAATTCATATATTTACATATATTTTTACCTTTTATATTCCCCTATAAACAAGTCAAAAGACAACAATTTAAACAAGATACAAAATACATATTACGGCTGATTCAAAATTCATCAGCCCGTTTGGTCCACTATACCGAATGACAAAAAATTTCAATAGCTATCAAAATTAGCAAAAAATATTATCAACATCACTAATTTTTACATGTGTTCACAATATAAAATTGTCGCATTATTTGAAATACAAACTCCAAACTTGGAGTAACAGTTTTTGTGCAATAGGTATCAACAGGATGCATATGAACTACATTATTGTAGTTTCACAACAGGTTTAAGGTTTAAGATAAAAAATTCTTATCAAAAGTTACAAAAAAGTCCAACAAACGTAAATTTTCATTAAATAAATTTATTAATATTTATGTTACTACTAAATCTCAGTTGCTGAAACACTTAAAGTTGTAAAGCCACAAACAAATAAATTGACCTCTGCTATTGGTATATGAAATTTGAGCAAACAGTTGCCTTATTCGGTTAAAATAAGAAATGTTGAATGAAATAAAAAACATTGTTTAAAACAAGGTTATAATAAAACATGATTTTAAAATGTTGGCGGTCTAATATTTTAAACGAAGAAATACAACAAATAAACAAAATGTAACAGATCAAATGAACAATACAACGGTTGCAAACAGGAATAGCAAAAATATATGGTAAATAAATAAAAACTACATAAAAATAAACAAATTTAACAAAAAAAAAACAGAATATTAACAAAAAACAAATAAAAGTAAAGAATATATGAACCATGAATATTTGTTTTATATTTGATAGTTAATAATTTCATGGATTACAATTTGTGAGAAGTTCTTTGATTGGTACTGGTAATATGATTGTATCATTGTTTGTGTGTATTTGTAAAAGTTGTAGTTAGTTAGTCGAGTTAAAACTCGTAGAGATTGTGGTTGTTGATATAAGTAATTAGAGTTAAAAGGAATGTTGTTTTTTAATTCATTTTATATATTAGTCGAATATATATTTTAATTTAATTTTAAGATCTATAAGATTTTATTGGTGGCCTGACTCTAATTAATTGTAGACTGGATATTTAGTTTATTAATTCCCTCTGTCTACTTTTGTGTTTTTATATTAGATTTGAAATACCTAATAAGATGAGCATGTCTCTGCAGTGTATTTGATATATCTATTGCCAAAATATGAAAGTGTGAAAAACATCTGCAATTTTTTATAGATTAATAAATAATCATATACGGTAATTTTTTAGCTCACCGATAAACTTTGAGAGATAAAAGCTCATGCAGTTTTAAGAAAAAGTTCATATAAACATGTCCAAACAGATGTCCGAGATCGATTAGCTACGGAGTTAGAAGACTTTAAAGTTTTTAATTTAACATCACATATCAACAAGTTTGGAAATTAAAGTACATAATTCTTATTTTACCCATGTAAAAAAGTATAAAACAGCAACGAAGTTACTTAAGTAGTTACAATAAATGCCCAAAATGTTCCCCTCTTGTGCGAATACATGCTTCTACTAAAGAGTTTTTTAAAATTACATTATTTTTTTGTTGTTGCTGAAAATAAATAACATCGTTAATATCATCATTCTTTATTATCTGAGTTAAAAACATTTTGTTGTGTTAGACTCTCCTATTTTGAGCTTTTATAATAGTTTTTTTGGGTAGTTTTCTTATTATTTTATAATTTTTTTAATCAGTAAAATGAGAAGTTTGTACTTTAATTTCTACACTTGTTAATGTGTGATGTTAAACAAAAAAACGTTGGTGAGCTATAAAATCCCGTTAACCTAATAATTTGCAAAATCCTATAGTCGTTCACAATCTTTTGTTAATCTGTTAAAATTTGCTCATAAAATTAAATTCAAATTCCAGAGTAAACAAAGATAAACTGACGAGGTTTGTAAAATCAAACAAAAACCTAGTCTAGCCGTTTTAGTGTTATTTTTTCTAATTACCGTACATAATGTAATATCACTGATTTAAATGTACTATTACAAAAATCAAAAATATAATCGCAAGCATTGAAAATAATCCAATTTAAACAGAAATTCTTACGAATCGTTTAAAGATACATAAATAAATAACAAACTATTTCGTAGAAAATTATATAACACCTGAACAAATAATAAAAGAATTTAAAAATGCATCAACCATAATATATTCACTTAATTACATTACATATGTTTGTACAATCTTATAGGAGGACTATAACTAATAATTTAAGTGTTTATTAATTTTATTTTATTACATAATATTATGTTTTTTAGATTTTTTTTAAATATTTGATTGATTTATTATAACTATAAGCAATTACAGAAATTTACATAATAACTTGCTTATTTGTATTAGAATTATGGCATTTAATAAAAATTTTGTTTTCCAAAAAAAGTTTACAATATTAAACTATTTTGAAATAAATAATATCCCGTAATCAAATTTTAATTCAATTACCAATATTAATAATCAATTAAGAGATCTATGATTAAAGAAATTAAACTGTAGATTCTGATACCCAATGCTACATTATCAAAATTGATAAATTAATCAAATTCAAGATCTCCAGATTGACTGAGTTGGTTTGAAGCCCGTAACGACGCATTTTTAAATACACACAATAATTTTAGTGTTTTAAATAACCTTTACTATTATGGTGCCAAAAAATAACGAACAAATTTTAACTAAAAATAAAAAAGTGGCATAAAGTACGTTTATGTTAGAGCTAAGGTAAACAATACGAAGCTATAAATGCGTAGAGCAAAAAACTAATATATTAGAATACATAAATTACTAATCTCGCCGCTAGAGCTACGATAAGAGCGACGATAACTATATACTTGTCGTCATGTTTTTGCTTTTCAATGCATTAATTTTCTTCGCTACGCTTTTATCGTCGCTCTAAGATAAACGTACCATTACGCGTTTCGAATATATTTGTTACCATGTGGTAAGGAGTTAACATACGAAGCATGGTTCGGATGTATAAGCTATTTTCCTTCATTAGAACAAAAAACATCGCAGTTTCATCGGAAAAAAGACAAATAACGTTGAAGTCTATTGATTAATATGGGTTACCTCAGGGACACTTTTTCTTATGGAAAGGGCAAGGTCATCTGACATCCAGTCAACATAACAAGGAAATCACACTTCTGCGTCGGCAAATAAGTTAGATGCCCTTCTGGGCAGGGTCGTACTTTGGGGTTGACAATTAGGGGGTTGGTAATTCGGGGTTGGTTATTGGAGCTTAACAATAGACAAACGCCCATTTGGGCATGATCAATTTTCAAGATGGCTGCAAGGGTATAGGGGGTCAGGTAATTGGGTTTTGGCAATTGAGGGTTGACAATGGGGCTCTAGAGATATACTAGTAGAAATATATTAACAAGATGAGCCAAGCGAACTCTAGTGTTGAGCAATATGATGGGAGGAGTGGCAAAACTCCTAAAATTTTTGTCAAAATATACTTCAATCAAAAGTATAACTTTACTATACTTAATAAAATACTAAATCAACCTATGAAATAAAAAGTAAGTACAACTGCAAAAGTGTTACCGTCAGTGGCTTTCAAAATCTTCCAAAGTTACCTTTCCATTATAGAATGATGCTTCAAACCATATAAAATCATCATCAATCCCTCAAAAACTTCTTTTACTTTTTAGTTACCCCAAGTACGTGGAGGCGAATATTACAGCATACAGAAGAAATTGCCCGACAACCTTTTGTCAGGAATTCCCAAAACAAAATTCACGAGCATTTTGTAAAATATACAATCGCGATTCCCGGCAATTGTCCTTTAAAACTCAAAATTAAAAATGCTATATAATATCTAAAGTATTTTGGTTATTAAAATAAAAGTGATTATTAACACACTTTTAGCTGGAAATCTCATTTTATTTTAACAATAAAATTTATAATTATCATTAGATATATAAACAAGTATTAGTATGGATAGATATTTAAAGGAAATGCAAAATATTTAATCTCTTATAAAACAGGATCAAGATAAAGTACTAAAAAGTATTTACTATTTTTGAAAGAACTGGACAGAAGACCAGCAATTTGTATCTTTTATATAATTTAGCCCCTTTGCACCAACAAGTGCAAATGCAACAAGACATTTTCTAAAGAATCAATCAAATTTAGAAATAAACTTTCAAAGCATTTACCTTTCATTTAAAAGTATATTTCTGAATTTAAAATTAAAATTTATATTTTCCATTTAATTTAATTTATTGCCATTTTCATTTTTATTAAGAATATATTATATTACCATTTAATTTTAATATTTACATTACTTTTTTAAATTTCTCGATTTCCGGGAATTCACTGAATTATCATAAATGTTTGTGTCGGGGTCCGGGAATAAAAAAAATGTCGAGACTGAGCAACCCTAGTTATAACTAACATAAAACCTACTAAATAACTAACATAAAACTTGCACTACTTTTAAATTTGTAATCATGATCCTTGTAATGGTCCTCGAATGACATCATAGTTGTCATTAAAGGCCCTTTACCTCCACTTAGGAGAAAGTCTATTAAACTTTCTTCGAATGGTAAAATGTTTTTATTATAATTTATAAAGACAAATTTAGAAATGAACAAACAGTATTTAAAAATCGAATGAACTATAACGTCTACAGGTATATTTAATTTATTCAAACTCAAAAAACAATGCAAGAAAATCAGATAGAAACTCTAAATGGCAAAGCGATTCAATCAAAAATTTTAAAGAACAATGACTAAAAACTAATAATAATATGATAAATGTTATACTTCTAAAAACTTAAGAAAAAATATGACCAATAATTACCATATAACGTTATCCTTATCTGATATCGCCCGTAAGTAAAAATTCGTTTAAAGCCAGTCTTCAACGTTTTATAACATAGTTGCCCTAAACGTAAATGGTATAATTTCAAAATTAAAAAACCTGGCAGAACGTTACACTTACGCAATAAATTAGAAAAATGATTTGGGTAATCGTTTATTGTAACGACGTAGTCTAGATGACATTATGTGCGGACGTTATAAAAAGTAACGTTCGATGGGAACTTTCCTTCTTAAAATGAAAAGCTTTAATTACATATGTAGCTTAAGTCAGATATATAATTTATTATAAACAAGGATGATATATAGAAAATGACTAAAAAAGCTTATATTAGTTTTAACGCAAAGAAAAATTAAAAAAAAAACACATTTTCATATAACATATAATATATAACAGGTAACTTACTCTAAAGTCAAACCACCATGCATTACGAATATAATAAAGTTATTACAAAGATTAAGTAATAACGCGTTAATTTTTTTAAAAAGGAAATAAACAAACCCAATGGAAGTATTATAAACAACTTAGAAACTATACTCAACTTGCGATAAAAACGAAAAAAAAGCGTATTTGAACTATAAAATTCAATTCAAATTCAGGTAAAAAAATATGGAAACATTTTTCTAATTTAAATATTTACATAAAAAAGTCTATTCTAAATTACCTGATAATTTAAATAATGCCAACTTAATATTGGAAATACATCTTCAGTCAGTAAAATAACTGAAAATGAGCTGTTCAAAATAATAACTAAAATTAAATCTAAATCAATTGGGCGTAACAAAATATCAATTGATATGCTTCTTATTTGTTGTTCTTTCATTTTGCTTTTTATGCTGCATATTATAAAATATTGAGCTCAGTTTTTCCAAACATGGAAAGAGGGTAAAAGTAATCCTTTGCCTAAAATTGATAATCCTATTAGTTTTGATCGACTTCGTCCAATTACTATTCTTCCATGTTTTGCAAAAATAATTGAAAAAGCCATTGAAATACAACTAAAGTAGCACTTAATCTATATAATATCTTACCTGAAATACAATCTAGGTTAAGATCTAATTACAGCTGCGGCACTGCTATGCTACATATAACCGATGAAATCATTTCTTCACTTGACGAACAGTTTTGCATTTGATATGGTTGATAACGACATATTGATATCTATTCTAAAATACAAAGGTTTTATCCAAGAGGCAATTAATTTATTTTTAAGTTATCTTTGCAATCGGAGTAGTCGAGTAGTACTGAATGTTGAGTTATCAGAGTTGGAGGAAATTGATATAGGTATCCCACAAGGTGGAGTTCTTGGCCTTTTGCTTTTTATAATTTTTACAATCATTTTATTCTTAAACGAACTAAATCTCACTATTCGGTAATACTCTACTACTCCCATTGCAAAGATAACTTAAAAATAAATTAATTGTCTCTTGGCTACAACCTATGTATTTTAGAATTGATATCAATATGTCGACCATATCAAATGCTTTGGAGTAGTCGAGTAGACAATGCAAAACCTTTCGTTAAGCGAAGAAATGATTTCATCGCTTATATGTAGCATTGCATTTCAGGTCAGATATTATATAGATTTAAATGTTCCTTTAGTTGTATTTCAATGGCTTTTTCAATTATTTTTGCAAAACATAGAACAATGGTAATTGGACGAAGTTGATCAAAATTAATAGGATTATCAGTCTATAAGCAAATGAATAATTTTACCCCCCATAATATGCAGTATAAAAGGCAAAATGGAAGGACAACAAATAAGAAGTATATCAATTGATATTTTGTCGCACCCAATTGATTGAATGAATATTTTTGTTATAGAGAATAGCATTTGTGTTGTTTCGGAACTTTCCTTTTCATTTTCTGTTTACTGTATGTATCAAATAATGAAATAAATATTATTATTATGATTATGGTGGTTCGGAAGTCAACTTAAAAGCTGTTGGTTCCATCAAAACCCCGCTATGACAAGCCATCGGCTTAATTAGGGGCAATGATGAAAAACATAAACAGAATTATTATTATCATTATTACTATTATTATTATTATTATTATTATTATTATTATTATTGTTATTATTATTATAATTATTAAATATATAATAATAAAACTAGTCTCAATCAAAAT
>JARJEC010033320.1:0-13429 GCA_030264575.1 Tachinus sp. AB-2021
CAATATTCAGCTTATTACTGACGGCAGCACGTGTCTTCTCAAGATCAATCGGCGCTAAATGAGCACCTGGTCGTTTAATATCAGGGGCCTTACCCTGTAACACTTTCTTTGATAAAGCTTCTGGAAACCCGCCCTCCGGGATCCCTAACTCCCCTTTGAATAATCCAACAACAGATTCAGGGAAAGCGATCTCTTTTTCTGGATCTAAAACATCTTCAGGTAAAATATTTTGTGTCACCATCATCAAAGCCATATCTCCCACAACCTTAGAACTGGGCGTCACTTTGACAATATCACCAAATAATTGATTCACTTCTGCATAAGCACAGGCAACATCATCCCATCGAGCTGCCAGGCCCAGACTGCGCGCCTGCTCTTTCAGATTGGTATACTGCCCCCCCGGCATCTCATGCCGGTAGACATCGGATGTACCTGCCACAATTGATCCTTCAAAGGGTGCATACAAAGAGCGTACACCTTCAAAATAGCTGGATAGCTGCGTAATTGAAGTATGATCAATCTGTGGATCAATCGCCGATCCTTCAAGTGCACGAAGGATGGACCCCATAGAAGGTTGACTGGTCAGCCCTGACATACTATCTAAAGCACAATCAACAGCATCAACACCTGCCTCGATGGCAGCGAGAACACTCGCACCAGAAATACCCGAGGTATCGTGGGTATGAAAATGGACAGGCAATCCAATTTCTTCTTTTAAAGCCTTGACTAACGCTTTCGCAGCTCTTGGCCGGCAGAGCCCTGCCATGTCCTTGATGGCGATAATATGCGCCCCCTGTTTCTCAAGCTCTTTTGCCAGTTTAACGTAATAGTTCAACTGATACTTAGGCCTTGAGGCATCAAATATATCACTGGTATAACAAACTGCAGCCTCACACAACTTACCTGTATCAATAACAGATTCCATACAGAATCTCATATTATCAATGATGTTCAGAGAATCAAACACCCTGAAAAGGTCAATTCCCTTTTTAGCAGCCTGCTCTACAAATAACCGAACCACATTGTCAGGATAACTGGTATACCCCACACCATTGACGCCACGAATCAGCATCTGCAATAAAATATTGGGAATTTTAGCCCGAATTTTCTCCAGCCGTTCCCAGGGATCTTCATTAAGAAACCGCATTGCAACATCAAACGTTGCCCCGCCCCAGCATTCAACTGAAAAAAGCTGTGGCATAAGTTTCTGGTAATAAGAGGCGATTGCTTCTATTTCATAAGTACGCATACGCGTTGCAAATAGAGACTGGTGCGCATCGCGCATAGTGGTATCGGTGATGAGAATTTTTTCCTGCGCCCGCATCCAGTCACTAAACCCGCGTGCCCCTAACTCATTCAATCGTTCTTTACTTCCCATGACTTTTTCAGGGCCTGGGGGTGTATATGTGGGCAAAATCGGATGTTTCGTCATATGAACAGGAATTGTACGATCAGTAAGCTCAGGATGCCCATTGACTGTAACCTCTGCCAGATACTTTAGAAGAAAACTCGCCCGATTCTTACGTTTTGGAAAATCAAATAGCTCTGATGTCTCATCGATAAAACGTGTTGTACACTGACCTGTCGTAAACAAAGGGTGATTGATGACATTCTCAACAAAAAGCAGATTTGTGGCCAAACCACGTATTCGAAACTCGCGTAGTGCCCGATCCATTCTCATAATCGCTTCAGTAGCACTACTTCCCCAGGCGGTTACCTTAACTAGCAATGAATCATAATATGGGGTGATAACAGCACCTGCATAAGCCGTTCCTCCATCCAACCTAATTCCAAAACCAGCCGGAGACCGATAGGCATTAATCTGACCATAATCAGGCACAAATCCATTTGTAGGATCTTCTGTGGTAATTCTACATTGCAAGGCATGCCCATCCAGATGAATATCCGCCTGACCTGGAAGTTCAGGGTTACTACCAAGAATGCCTCCCTCAGCAATTTTAATCTGAGCCTTTACAATATCGACACCTGTAACTTCCTCTGTAATTGTATGTTCAACTTGAATTCTCGGATTGACTTCAATGAAATAAAACTCATTAGTCGTGGCATCCAATAAAAATTCAACTGTACCGGCATTGACATATCCAGCGGCCTTTCCTACCTTGATTGCATTCTGACATAGCCTAGCGCGCAGTTCATCAGACAAATAAGGGGCAGGCGCTCGTTCCACAACCTTTTGGTGACGTCTTTGTACCGTACAATCACGCTCATACAAATGAACTACATTCCCTTGGCTATCCCCAAGAATCTGTACTTCGACATGACGGGCACGGACAACAAGCTTTTCCAAATAAACTTCATCATTGCCAAATGCACTCTTCGCTTCTCTACGCGCTACCTCCACAGACTCCAGCAAAGTAGTTTCTTGTTCGATTACACGCATACCGCGACCACCGCCCCCCCAACTTGCTTTTAACATTAGCGGGTAACCAATTTCACGGGCAATATGCTTTATTGCTTCATCGTCATACGGCAAAGGCACTGATGCTGGCATAACCGGAACTCCAGCAGAAACAGCCAACGTCCGAGCAGACACTTTATTTCCCAGTAACTTCAGTATTCTACTATCAGGGCCAATAAAAATAATTCCATTTTCACGACATGCATCTGCTAAATCAGGGTTTTCTGATAAAAAACCGTAACCTGGGTGAATAGCATCAACTTTCGCATGCTTAGCGATTCTTATGATATCTGGGATATCCAGATAAGCCGCTAATGGTTGCTTTCCTTTCCCTACCACATAACTTTCATCTGCTTTAAACCGGTGTATCGCACGTTTATCCTGCTCTGCATAAATCGCCACTGTGTTAATTCCGAGCTCAGAGGCAGCACGCATGATACGAATCGCAATTTCAGATCGATTAGCGATTAATATTTTATGAATTTTTTTTTGATGTTCTGGTGATAATGAAGATGAAAACGTTGACATATAAAAGTTGCCCCATAAAAATGTTATAAAACTTCCTTTTATACATTACCATTAAGCTACAAAAAAAAAAATATTAAAACGCACTTAAAAAAAATGATCACCAATAAGCATTTTATTTATAAAAATAATTAAGCTCTGCGCGACCAATCTTTGAACAACAAAAGCTCGATACAAAGAAAAACCTCATCAGGTTGATGAGGCCTCACTAAATAATTTTTTAATTATTTAAAAAACAGCAAAATATCGTTATTTCTAATTAATTACAATAGTGGTTTGATAGCTTCAGCAGCACGTTTGATATCCAGGAAAATGAGTCCCAGGCGTGCATTAGATTTAGCAATTACTGAAAGAACCGCATCAGAACCTGCTGCTGTCATAATGACATATCCCCGGTCCCCTTTTACTAATACCTGTTCTAAATTTCCACGCGCTAACTCTTTTGCTATCCGTTCCCCTAACGATAACATAGCCGCACTCATCGCACCAACATGATCTTCATCCATAAATGCTGGAAGCAAAGAACACATAATCAACCCATCAGTTGATATGATTGCTGACGCCTCGATATCTGCCGATGTGCCGTTTAGTTCACTCAAAACAGATCCTAATATTTCCTCGCGCATACGTTAATCCCTTAATATCTATTTAAGAAAAATTTATTATTACTAGAATGTCAAGCAGCGATGCCATAACGGTATACTAACACCCAAATTAAATCTCGAAAAGCTCTCTGATTCAAAAAAGGAATACCGCTTATAGTTAAATTAAAGGTCGACTGTCCTACATTTAAGGGAAAAACACCCATTTGATTCAACCCCTGACTATTCATTATCCCTATACAGCTATGCTGATCATTAAGATATTGTGATAATGACTGCCCCACAATTCTATATACCTCTGAAAGTCGCGTACTGGCCGCTGATAATTCTTCCAATATCCCCTCTGGAAACCCGCTATTCCCCAGTAATAAACCATGACTATCAGCAAGCAGTGTTTTACCGGTACTGGATAAAAGTCCCAAAATAGAGGGAAGATCACTCTCCAGATGCATTTCTGGTATAGAAACTGGTGAAGACTCTGCCTGGATAAAATGCATTACCTGTAACTGGTAAGAAACTGCCTGTGCTAATCTGATATCTGTGATACCCGTTATTTTTTTTAAAGTTTCTTCATTTAATTCCGGGCTTATTGGTTTTTTTAAAAGAGATAACAGTGCCTTACGAGAAATATTCGCAAGCGCTGATTCCTTGACCGCATAAAGTGCACCCATTGGTGTAACCGTTAAGTATTTATTTTCTCCCATTGATTGCCCCTTTAGTCTATTTCACTTTCATGATTATTTTTTCAATGAGTTGCGCAACATCACTTTTAACCCTAGGGTCAACAACCGACACATCATGTATATTTCCATGAACTTTCATAAATACTTCCCTATAGCGATTTTTTTCTGTTTCTGATAATGACTCAGCATGTGTTAATGCAACAAGGCACGGTGCTGCATTTATAAATTGCCTGTAATTTTCTACTACCTCAACAATGCTTTCAACAGGATGATGATGAATATTGATTAAAAGTGCTAATCCTAAACATCCTTCTGTAAGAAAGTCTGACATAAAATTAAATCGCACCTGACCAGGTGCACCATAAATATGAAGCTTTTTATCCTGCCCGAATTTCAGCACACCATAATCCATGACAACAGTTGTTTCTTGTTTTATTTTTTTTAAATCATCTGTTGTCTTTTCCTCTGTTGTGAGACATTTCCCATCACAAATTGTTCTGATTGCCGTTGTTTTACCTGATGCTACAGGTCCAATTAATAATAACTTATATTGCCTCATGCCACCCTCATATCGACAATCGCTTTAGCTCTGCCAATAAATTTTCCAAATCTTCATCCTTTGAAGAAGCTTCTGCTATCTGGCTATCTGACAACTGATGATTCTCCTGTGCGCTGGTTACCATCAAGTCTAAATCACTATCCGAACTACTCTGAGCACCATCACTAAATGCGTTATAAACACAACAGAGACAAAAATAAGCAAAAACATATCGTTGAGGAATAGACAAAGACCTGACAGAATCAGCAATAGATGCAGGTTTGAAACTCCACAGAAAATCAATTTTTGCCATCTCCGGAATTGAAATGTCCTGAGGCAAATTAAGCTTTTTATGTTTAACAGCTAATTCCTCATTAATATCAGTCCCTTTAAATAACCTTCCTCTGGACGACCACAAAGTAATTTTTGCAATCATAGCATTGAGTTCGCCATAATAGGAAACGTTATGTGACTTAGCTATTTTGTATAACTCACTAATCTCTCCAATCATTTCAACTTTAATTGCATGATGATTGACAGGCATAAGCGCTATAGCATACAGACTTGCTTCCGGTAAACTGGTATACATCTTATCTTCACGAAGTGACAGAAAAATATAGTCATTATCCACTTCAAGGACCGCAACTTTATCTTCCTGCTGTGCGGTAATTCTTGCTCTAAGCAAATAACCACACAGATAATTATCCTCATTAAAATAAATCTGTGGTAATTGTGCACTATCACTTAGATCAACATCTTCTGCAAAACCACAATATTTTACTGGATCAACAGTACGACTATGATCAAATGGGATACTTCGAATACCTTGAAATACAGTATGCCACAACGTTTCCTTATATCGGACCGCTTCTGTTTCTGACCGCTGCATAGCCATACTCTTTTTTGCAGTCTTTATCTCAGTGACATCAGGAGCTGAAACCAGCTCATCAAACATAACCTCTGCTTCTTTTCTTTGTTTGACCAAATCATTAAGATAATTAAGTTCATGAACAACTGCTTCAGCAATGGCTGTTGATTCCACATTACTTGCGTCTTTTGAAGCGATATTTGTTTTCTTTAAACTATCCTTCTGCCATTTCCGATCTGATCTGCCAACAATCATGGCCTGCTCTCTAATCAATTCATCAGAGGCCAGATCCAGAATATGAAATAAATTATTACGTTTGACTGGTTTCTCAATAACATACTGATGGTCATACTGCAAAGGTGTTACTGTCATAATTACGTGTTGTGCGACAATACCAGCCTTCAGAATTTTTTTTCCTTCAATTGAGTCACCATCAATTAAAATTAAATTACCTGCATCAGATAACTCATACCGGTTTCCGCCATAGACTCTAAAGAGCAACGCAATTCTCGCTTCCAGTTGAGAATTAGCTCCTAATAATTTTACTAAACATACAGCGCTCATTGCTATTTCTCTTTACGTCAGATGAGGGTTACTTATATAGTCGAAATGCCCTTGAACATCTTCTGTCAGCAAACTCCAGCGATTGAATGGAATTACTGTAGTTGGGCTAAATGACTCTTCCAGATTGTCATAAAATAATAGTAACCAATCTGAATCCAATAAATGCATACTTTCACGAAGCAGCTCTTTTCTTAAAATTGAATATTCCACGCTGCTTGCAATAAAAAAATCTACAAGTGCTCCTGTTAATGCCTCAACATTTCGACTTTTAATTTCAAAACGGACTCTTATTAAATGGTCATCGATCGAATCTTTATGATTTAGCAGGGTATGTAACAACTCATGCCTTCTGACTATATCTACTTCAAATTCCTTATTTTTCATATTGTCCAAGCCCAATTCATCAATCTAAACGAGGATACTCTATATTGTATGCCAATTAAAATATTTTTCTTGAACTATTGACCATTATCAATTCGCCAAGAAAACAGCATTCTAACCGCTAAACTACTTGGATTTAATATCCATCCATGCTTTAGTAATCTTTTTTTGCTCACCCTGAGAATAAGGCTTTTTGATATGAAGCCGTTTTAATTCTTCTTCTGGGGGATATAAAATTTTATCGTCACGCAAATCCGGATTAATAAATTCAAATGCCGCCTGGTTCGATGTTGCATATTCAACAAAATTTGCCGCACGCGCATTGTTTTTGGCATCCAACAGGAAATTTATAAATTCATAAGCTTCCTCAACATTTTTAGCATCTTTTAAAATAGAAAACTGATCAAACCAAACTAATGCACCTTCTTTAGGAATAAAATAATGAATGTCCGCTCCTGTATTTGACTCTTCAGCCCGGGCTTTTGCCAGATATAAATCACCGGACCAGCCCAAAGTCAGGCAGGCATCACCATTTGCCATTGCATTGATATATTCAGAAGAATGAAATTTCTTAACATAAGGACGAATTGCTTTAACCGTTTTAACAATATTATCAAGATGTTCCTTAGAGGTTGACTCACTGGGCTGATCCAGATACATATTAACCATAGGAAAAAATTCACTAGCTGTATCAATAATATAAATACCACAAGCAGCCATTTTTTCAGCATACTTCGGGTTAAGAACCAGCTCCATCGAGTCCAATGGCGCATCAGGAATCAATGCATCAACCTTTTTCTTATCGTACGCGATTCCGGTAGTACCCCACATATAAGGCACAGAATAAGTATTCAGGTCTTTAATTTCTTCCAGACGTTCCAAAACAAATGGCCATATATTTTTATAGTTGGGTAGTTTTGTTTTGTCAATTGGCAATAATTTTTTGGCTTGAATTAAATAAGCTACTGTGTAGTCAGAAGGTACAACGATATCATACCCGGAATTACCAGCTAGCGTCTTTGCAAGGAGTACTTCATTGCTGTCAAAAGTATCATAAATAACATTAATTCCTGTTTGTTTAACAAATTCTTCAATCAACTCAGGATCGATAAAGTCACTCCAGTTATACACCCTGACTTCGCGCGCGAACCCAGGAACAACCAAAACCCCTAAAAGGAGATACAATACAATTAATCTCACCTTAATCATTATTTTATTCTTTTCCCTAAATTAATAATTCACACTACTCAATAACAAAACACTGGTTTAAAAATATGGCCATTTCCTTAGAATCATTAGCACCTGTGGATTTTATTTACGAAAATCATCATGGCATGATTTACAGGTGCCACCCAACTGGCTTAATTCTGTCCGCAGAGATTCTCTGGTTTCAGTATTCAACATCATTGCATTCGAAGCAGCGATTAACTTGTCCAGATGCGCTTTAAATACATCAGGTTTTGTTTCAATATCTTTTTTTGCATTGCTTCCTTCATAAGTGCCATTAATAAATGCTTCAGGTAACATCTCTGCTATTTCATGCATCCGAGTTGCAGATTTTTTTGCTTTTAGTGCATCAAATGGAATATCACCCTTAGCCATACCTGCTAAAATTCCCATATCCCAGCCAATCACGTTAAAAAGTCCCTGACGAAAATCAGTTGTTGCGTTGGCGTCCTGAGCATTAGAAATACCAGCTATTGCCAGCATAAGCACTGAAATTAATGTTAACCGTTTCATTTTATCGCTCCTTACAGTTGATTGCTACTATCCTACTAATTTAGTAAATTGATTAATATTGATAGTATCTGACAATTATATCGGGTTTTCCTCAATTAAGCATAGTCAAATCTCTCTCTCATTGCTTCATTTTACTTTTGTCCGAAATGCCAGGTAGAGAGTAACCAATGCACCGGCAAGAAAACCCCCTGCCTGCCTGCTCAATCCTTCATCAAACTTATAGATAAACCCGATAAACAACGCGATACTCAACGCTGCAAAAATCTTTCTAGTGGTCTGATATTCATGAATCCGACGAAATTCATCAATCGTATTCTTTGAAAGTTGCAGTTGCATATTGCCTTTAAGTGTTTCCTCCAAAAGAAAATTGACATTCTGTACCGTTTCTGGAAGTTTATCGATCCAATGAGGAATACTTTTCAAGTATTTTTGGGCCACAATCTTAGGGCCGCTTTTTTCTTTAACAAATCGAACAAGGAAAGGCTTTGCCGTTTCCCAGAGATCCAAATCCGGATAAAGATTCCGCCCAATTCCTTCAATAGAAAATAAAGTTTTTTCAAGCAGAATCAACTGAGGCTGAATAACCATCTGAAAACGTCGTCCAATTTGAAAAAGAGACAATAAAAATGCGCCAAAAGAGATATCTTTTAAGGGTTTATTGAAAATTGGTTCACAAATTGAGCGAATAGCTGCTTCAAACTCATTAATCGAAGTATGTGCAGGAACCCAGCCTGACTCAACATGCAGCTCAGCAACTTTACGGTAATCCCGATTAAAAAAGGCTAACAGATTACTGGCAAGATAATGCTGGTCATTATCATTAAGAGACCCCATGATTCCATAATCTAGCGCAATATATGTTGGATTTGCGGGCTCAGAGATATCAACAAAAATATTACCAGGGTGCATATCTGCATGAAAAAAACTATGGACAAAAACCTGCGTAAAGAAAATCTCAACGCTACGTTCAGCTAAAAGCGGAATATCAACTCCGATGGCTCTGAGTGTATCTACCTGATCAATGGGAACCCCGGAAATCCGTTCCATGACCATTACATTTTTTCGAGTCAGTTCCCAGTAAATATCAGGAACATAAAGTAAACCAGAGTCTATAAAATTCCGCTTCAGCTGTGCGCCATTAGCAGCTTCAATGGTCAGATCCAACTCATTGATGATGGTCCGCTCATACTCTTTAACAACCTCACGTGCGCGCAACCTCTTACCATTTTTCATGTATTCATCAATCAGAAAAGCAAAAGTTTCCATTACCCGAATATCGCGCACAATAATGCTATGAATATCCGGACGGACAACTTTAATCACCACCTTACAACCATTTCTCAACACAGCTCCATGCACTTGTGCAATAGAGGCTGCAGCGATAGGTGTCTCTTCAAATTCCAGAAAAATATCCGACATTTTCTTTCGTAAAGAAGATTCAATAATATCTATAGCCTTTTTTGAATCAAAAGGAGGCACCCGATCCTGAAGTTTTACCAGTTCTTCAATATACTCAGGTGGCAAGAGATCATTGCGCGTAGATAATGCCTGACCAAATTTAATAAAAATCGGCCCCAGTTCCTCAATGGCCAAGCGAATACGCACAGGAAGTGATTCATGCTTATGTGCATTGAATAAATAACCAAGAGGCCTCAAAAAATAGCAGAATCGTAATACCGGGAGTAGAAACACCAGCTCATAAAGCCCAAACCGAATTAATACCCATGAAATCTTCAGCATACGTAACCAACGAATAAACATATTGATACTCTCCGTTACTTAATACGCTGATTAAAAAACAAAACCACGATGAACAGCAACAATCCCCCCGGTTAGATTTTTATACTCCACCTCATCAAATCCTGCATCATACATCATATGTTTAAGGGTTTCCTGATCAGGATGCATCCGAATTGATTCAGCCAAATATCGATAACTGGACTCATCTCTGGCAATCAGTTTTCCCATTAATGGCAGCGCTGTAAATGAGTAAAAATCATAGAGTTTTGATAAAACCATTCCATTAACTTTTGAAAACTCCAAAATAACCAGACGCCCACCCGGTTTTAGCACTCGTTTCATTTCTTTCAAAGCCTTAAGTTTATCAGTCACATTTCTAAGCCCAAAGCTAATCGTCACGACATTAAAGGATTGATCAGGAAATGGAATGGATTCAGCATTGATTTCCATAAATTCAATATTTCCGACTGCGCCCTGGCTAATAGCGCGCTTCCGCCCTTCCTCCAGCATTGAAGGATTAATATCCGAAAGGATAACCCGACCTGTATCCCCCACAAGTCTGCTAAATTTAATGGCCAGCTCACCGGTTCCACTGGCCAGATCCAGAACTGAATCTCCCGGCTGTGCACTGGAAAGCTGAATCGCAATTTTTTTCCATAATCGATGAATCCCCATACTCATTACATCATTCATAAGATCATACTTACCAGCAACTGAATGAAATACTTCAGAAACTTTTGCTTCTTTTTCTTCCTTCGCGACCGTCTGGTAGCCAAAATCTGTTGTTTTCTGATCCATTGTTTCACCTTTTTTATTTATTCGGGGTATCTATTCGCTGATACTAAAAGCACTTTTATAATAACAAAGCCAGACAAGATCAATCTAAAATCTGGGCGGTCCGCAGCAAATGATAGGCTGAATCCGTCTGTGGACATACGCCATGCCACAACTGAAATGATAAGGCAGCCTGTTCAACCAGCATTCCAAGGCCATCAAATGCCATTTTCCCGCCTCTGTTGCAAATATGCGTCATAAAAGCCGTAGGCTCAGGGCCATACATCAGATCATATCCACAAGTATTTGCTGAAATGATGCCATCAGGTAAATCAGGGATCTGCCCTGTTAGTGAACTACTGGTTGCATTGATAATAAGATCAAATGTGCCTGTTAAAGCCGATAGTGGAAGCGCTTCAATCTGACCTATATTTTTGAATTTATCTGTGAGTATCTGTGCTTTTTCAAAAGTACGATTACTGATCACAATCCGGTCAGGATGCTCATTCAGCAACGGTTTGATAATACCGCGTGCAGCTCCACCGGCCCCCAGAATCAAAATTTTTGCATCCGTCAGATTGAGGCCATGACGATGTTTAAGATCTGAAACCAGACCTAAGCCATCGGTATTATGTCCAAAAATTTCTCCGGAACATATGGCCAGTGTATTCACCGCACCAGCAGCCTCAGCTTCCTCTGACAAGGTATCACAAAGTTTCCAGGCATCTTCTTTAAATGGCAAAGTCACATTTGCCCCTAAAAGCCCCTGTATTATCAGGTTCCGTACTTCATACTCAAAAGAATTAAGCGCAATACATATTGGTTTATACACCAATGTAATCCCGGTCTCCAAAGCAAAATACCGGTGAATCTGGGGAGATTTAGAATGTGCTATCGGATTTCCCAAAACAGCATAAAAATTTTCTATAGTGATCATAATGCTAACGACCTCTCAAAAACAAGCGATCAAGATCTGTTAAGGTAATCGCAGTCCATGTAGGCCGCCCATGATTACATTGTCCTGATCTTTGTGTCATCTCAATATCACGGAGTAAACTGTTCATTTCAGGTAAAGTTAATTTCCGATGATGACGTACAGAACGATGACATGCCATCGTGGCCAAAATTGCATCAATCTCTTCAATAATCTTCTCACTTGACCCAAACCGCTCACAGTCGTCTAATACTGCCGATACAAGTTGTGCTGTATCCGTATCCACCAGTGCAGCAGGTACCTCACGCACTATGAGTTTATCTTCACCAAAAAGCTCAAGTCTGATCCCCAACCGACACAACTCCTCCGAGAACTCTTCAGCAATGGCCAATTGTCGTGGCGTAGCCGGAAAAATCTGCGGAATCAGAAGCGGTTGTCTGATCAGTTCATTTTGCTCATGAATATGCGTTTTGAAGCGCTCATAGATAACTCGCTCATGTGCCGCATGCATATCCACCAGCACCAAGCCCTGGCTGTTTTCTGCCAAAATATACGCACCATGCAGCTGTCCCAGGGCATATCCAAGTGGTGCATCCTCAGGATTCAGCTCACCCTCAGATAACGATTCCACAACCTGCAGCCTCTCATCTGTTTTCAATGCTCTGTCTGGATGTTTTTCTTTCTTATCCAACCCCAGTGCAGCATAAACATTCAATGGCTGCTCAGTATTTTTACCATAATTAATCCCGGAAAATTGTAAAGGTACCTGCACATTTTTTTTCGGCTCAACTTGGATTTGAAAATTTTCTGAAAGGATCACAGGCTTTGAGCTTGAATGTTCAGGAAGTATCCCTGGTTTTGCAATCACCTGATGAATTGTTTTGAATAAGAAATCATGAACAAAATTTGCTTCGCGAAATCGTACTTCATGTTTTGCTGGATGTGCATTTACATCCACGCCTTTTGGATCTAAAGTCAGATATACAATAAATGCCGGATACTTATCACCGTACATTACATCACGATATGCCTGTCTGATAGCATGAGCAATCAGACGATCTTTTACGATTCGTCCGTTCACATAAACAAACTGCCAGTCAGCACTGTTCCGATAGAAGGTAGGCTTTGCAATCCAGCCAGATAATGTAATCGCACCTCGCGGATCATCAACGGTATGAGTAAAATAAAAACTCTCTGATAAAAACTCCGGACTGAAGACATTCAGCACACGCATTTCTTTTTCTTCCTGCGTTGTACAGATATCCGTTGTCACGACTGTTTTTTTGTTATGAATCAATTGAAACTTAATATCAAAACGAATCAATGACAACCGCCTGAGTAACTCTTCTATATGGCTGAACTCGGTTCGTTCGGTCCGCAAAAACTTTCGTCTTGCCGGAACATTAAAAAAGAGGTCATTAACTTCAATAGTTGTCCCGACCGGATGCGGCGAAGGTACTGGCACGTCTATCTCATCACGCCCATCACCCGCGACTTTATATCCATATTCGCTATCTTTGGTTCTAGTGGTTAAAACTAAACGAGAAACGGCTGCAATACTCGCCAGTGCTTCTCCTCGAAACCCAAGACTCATCACTTCAACCAAATCATTTGTGGTTCGAATTTTACTTGTTGCATGACTGGATAACGCTAAAAGCAGA